>PVKY010006343.1:0-16102 GCA_004027775.1 Bradypus variegatus
GTGGTGTGATATATTTAAAATACTAAAAGAGAGAAACCACCAACCAAGAATCCTATATCTGGCAAAACTGTCCTTCAAATGTGAGGGAGAGTTTAAAATATTCTCTGACAAACAGACAATGAGAGAGTTTGTGAACAAGATACCTGCTTTACAGGAAATACTAAAGGGAGCACTACAGACAGGTAAGACAGGAGTGAGAGGTTTGGAACACAATTTTGTGTGATGGTAGCACAACAATGTAATTACACTAAAGATGACTGTGACTATGGCTGAAAGAGAAGGTTAGGGGCATGTGGGACACCAGAAGGAAAGAGGGAAAATAAAGACTGGGACTGTATAACTTAGTGAAACCTAGAGTGCTCAACAATTGTGATAAAATGTACAAATATGTTTTTACATGAGGGAGAAGAAATGAATGTCAACCTTGCAAGGTGTTAAAAATGGGGTGGTATTGGGGAAAAATGCAATCAATGCAAACTAGAGACTACAGTTGGTAGAAACATTGTATTATGCTTCCTTTGATGTGGCAGGGGCAATGTACCAAAGATGGATGCCTGTGAGAGGGGATATAAGGGAGGGGGTGGGATTCTTGGCATTGGTGATATTGTCTGACTCTTTTATTACACTTTATTTCAATTCTATCTTTCCTTTTGTTGATTATTGCTGTCACTTTTTGTTTCTTTTTCTTTTGTCTCTCCACCTTCTTTGACTCTTCCTCTTTCTTTGTGGAAAAAATGGAAATGTCCTTATATAGATGTGGTGTGCTGGTGAATGCATAAATACATGATAATATAGTGAACCATCGGTTGTTTATTTAGGACAGAACATATGGTGTATGAACAAAACTGTCTTTAAAAAAAAACGGGTTGATGAAGAAACCTTGAGGGTATTACATTGAGTGAAATAAATCAGACACAAAAGGGCAAATATTATATGGTCTCACTGATATGAACTAATTATAGTATGTAAACTCTTAGACATGAAATATAAGTTACCAGGACATAGAATGAGGCTAAAGAATGGGAAGCGGTTGCTGATTATGAGCAGAATGTTTAACTAGGTTGAACTTAAGTGTCTGGAAATGGACTGAGGTAACGGTAGCATGTTATTGTGAGAATAACTAACAGTGCTGAATGGCTTGTGAATGTGGTAGAAAGGGGAAGCTTAGAGCCACGTATGTCACCAGAAGGAAAGTTGGAGGTTAAAGTACAGGTATGTATAAAACAGTGAATCTTGTAGTGGACAATGTCCATGATTAACTGTACGGATATTAGAAATGTCTTTCATGAACTAGAACAAATGTATGACACTATAACTACAAATTAGTAACAGAGAGGTATATAGGGAAAAATATACCTATTGTAAACTATATACAACAGTTACTAGTATTTTAACATTCTTTCATCAATAGTAGCAAATGTACTATACCAATACTATGAGTCAATGGTGCAGGGTGGTTAGGTGTAGTGTATGGGGGGACTTGAGATTTCTTTTTTCCTTTTATTTCTTTTCCAGAGTAATGAAAATGTTCTAAAAATTGAAAAAAAAAATTGTGGTGATGAGTGCACAACTATATAATGGTATCATGAATAACTGATTGTACACGTTGGATGATTGTATGGTATGTGAACAATCTCAATAAAATTATATTTTAAAAAAATGTAAGAAAAAAAAAGAATTCCCAAAAAAAGTCCTGCTTTTATATTTTGCCCCTATTTTTCATGTTGTTACAAGCTCTTGGTAAACATCACTTAAGACAGAGACACACAACCCAGAGCATTTACCAAGATGTAGCAGAGCCTGGGAACAGCCTAAATGCTGCCTAAAAAATAACATATGTAACTGTACCTCAAGTTTTTTCTGTATTTGGGATATTTCCTTTGGACAAATATCCTTAGGGTTAATGAAAGGGTCAAAGGACACATTTTTAGTCATCTGGAAATTAAAACTGTTTTCCAAAGGGTTGAACTAATTTACCTGAAAAAAGCAATCTATGAGTTTCCCACTGCACTCTTGTGAGCACTTGGTATGAAATTTGTTACGAGTGCTATAATTGTGATGAAAATTACATTTTGCCTTTCTAAGATTAGGGAAGTAGATGATTCTTTACATATTTACCTTTCACAAGGCTAGGTTTCTTTCTTATGAATTAATATGCATACTTTATTAAGCTAAACATACTAACCATGTGTTGTACTTGCAGATTTTTTTCTGGTTTGTTGAAAAGTGATTTTTATTCATTTAATTCTGACGTCTACAACATCATCCCATGGAAGGGGCTCCCTCCTAGATCCCCGGAGTGGCCTCCTTTCGATCTAGTCTCCTCCCTGGATCAGAGCAAGCTGATGCTACTCTTGGGCTTTGAGCCTGAGTGGCTGCTGTCCATGTCCGTGAATGTTCCGAGTCCCCATGCTGACTCCAGGAATTCCAGGATCCAGACCAGCTCGCCTCCCTCCTCCCCATGTTCACACCCAGTCACCCTGATTTCCTGTGTGCCCAAGCCCATTACCTCTGCCACTCCTTGGTACCCCTGCACACACTGTATGGCTCAACCTAGACCCACTCACCTTCTTCTACACTGAACTCGGGCTGTCCTATAAGCACCCCAAAGCCCCCAGGGTTCCCAAGGGTCTCATTTTATTGCAGCATCAGTCAGAAGTTCAAAATACCATCTGGCTCATCTAGACCAGGTACAGACAGGGCTCCTTAGGGTGCCCGTAAGTACAACCCCTGGGCACAATACCCCTTAGCTGATAACTGGTCCAGTTCAGAAAAAGGGGAAACAGGAGGAAAAGGAGGCACTGCTGCAAAGGAGTTTTTTAGTCCAGCTGTGTAAACTCCAATAGGTATCTTAAAAGTCAGTAAGAATGTCTTCCATTTAATTATACTTCACCCAGGTCTCCGGGTAAAGTTACGACAAAAAGGAAATTTGTTACTGCTAAAACTGGAATTGTTACTTTGAAAATTATTTAAAAGATTCACATTGATTGCCTGGTGATACAAACTATGTGTAACTGTATAAATGACTTCCTTCTAAATAAAAGAATCTAAAGATATCTTGAGTGTATTAAACTTCCGTACCAATGATATTCAATTTAAATAATTTTAATATAACATACCTGAAGAAAAACATGACAGTACATGGATCATATAACTCATACATTTTGTTGAAGTCAGGTACTTCTGTAATATCCACAAGATAAATAACTGCAAAATTTTTAACCTAAAAGTAACAGAGATTAAAAAAAACACTTAAAACAGCAAATCAATTTGACTTTCATTCTGCAAATGCACATTTAAAAAAACAAGAATTTTTTGTTGAAGAGGACAATTTTTCCAACCATTGCTCCAACATTATTTTCCCAGTGAACAAATACCCAAGAAAATAATGCAACACTGTCAACTGTCCTGACCAACGTGGTCATTTACACCTAACTCTAAGACTTCCCAGTATAATATAGGAACTAGTTAAGTTTACTGAAGCAACAAGTTAAGAAAGCCCTGCAAAAACAGTCCACTGATTACCCTTCATTCTGATCTTGTAGTAATAATGTATATGAACTTTCACAAATTTGTGATTTTACAAATACTTAATAACTACATGCATTAAACAATGCTCTGAAAACATGCCTTTAGAACTCAGCCATACATTTTCCCCTATTATTTAGATATGAACTTTTGTAAATACTAATAGATAGTGCCCACAAATAATATTGTACTAATCATTTTCCCTTAATCTTTTTCTCTAATTGCAAGTTCATCAGAGAAGATTCAGAAAAAACAGAAAAATAAAAAATCACCTTGAATCACAACATCCAGAGGTAACTTCCGTTAAGATTTTGCTATATTCTTTTCTATCTTTCTTTTCTGAGTATGTGTGTGTGTGTGTATGTGTGTGTGTGTGTGTGTGTATCTGTTTATGCTGTCTTAATAAAATGCGGTATTATAATATTCTGTATCCTGCTTTTAATTATGAGCATTCTCATATAAATTACGTACATTTTTTATGGCTGCAAAATATTTCATCAAATGGCTATTCCATTATTTTATCATTCTTTTGTTATTTTCTGTCTGATATTATTTTCAGCTATGAACATTCTTACCCTTACAACTGTATACATACTTCATTATTTCCTAAGGAAAAATTTCTAAAAGCCAATCCCTGGTACAACTGATTTGAACATTTTAAAGGTTCCATATAAATACTGCCTCAATGCTCGCTAGAAAGCTTATACCAACTTATATGCATTTCTTCATATAAGAACAACTTCTAAAACATGACTGTAATTTATGGATGAAATAACACAATATCTGGGATTTGCTTTAAATACTGCAGCATAAAGGAGGTTAGATAACACAAGACCGGCAAAATACAATTGCTGAAACTGACAGATACGCCGGGGTTCACTATATTCCCTCTCTAGTTTTGGAAATATTTAAAAATACATATATATAGGAATTTTAAACACCATGACCCTCCCCCCCATTAAAAAAAGAATGAAATTTGACACTTAACAAGGACTCCATTTGTCCTCTCGCTTTGGTCAGAAGAAAACCTCAACATAAACTCAAGTGGGGTACAGGTCTGGCCGTGTCCGTGCCCAACACCCACCACGTGCCTCGCCATCTTAAATATGAGTCACCTTTCAAGAGCCTTAACGCAATGCCTTTACAAGCTCACGTCACACGGCTCTTGTTGGTCTGGGCCCATTCTCAAACACATTTCTGAAACTTCATGGCAAACTAATAATTCTGGTTTTATTTAAAAACAAAAAGCCCCAGCACAGAAGATAATAAGACTATAAACTGGTCAGTTTGTATGAAGCAGAGATCATATCTGGACTTACTCTTATCCCTTCACTGCCTTGCTCAAGACAGACATACACAATAAATATCAATAACAATTCTTAAATTATGGAATCATCATGTAAATGTTAAACCACTTTAAAAATTAAGAACAAGGGTTATAAATTGTGCACTTTAGAAAAAAGTAGGATCACAACAAATTTTGTCATCCTTTTTTCTCATATCAAAAGATATTAAGTAGCATAACCACTTAAATTTATGGGCATTTAACAGTCAGAAGACAACTGAATAAATGTAACTTATTTGAAGACACAGATGTTTCCTTCTGCCTTCCTGTTCAGTCTATTTATTGTCTCTCACCCCTAATGTGACTTCTAACAAGCAAAACATCAAGTCAAGTGTGGATACTACAATAACTTGAATATACTTATTTCACCACAGACTGGTTTCACTGACATTTGAGAACCAGCTCCCTACAAGGTACTTCCCACTCATTCATTCTAATTCTTTCAACACCCCTAAATAGAGATGATATTCATGCTTTGCACATGAGAAAATTAAGGTTCAGAAAGGTGGGGTGACCCCAAGCCACGTGGGTGAGTGGCAGAGCCAAGGCTCAGTCCCAGTCTGCTCCCAAGTCCACACCCTGGATGAGAGTCCTAAACCATCAAACAACGGAGTGATAACTTACTGTCTAACACTAATACGCTAATCAGCCCTATTCATGATAACTCTTGCACATGTCCAAATCTGAACAGTAGTAGTCACAATGACAACAGGAGTTGTCCCAGCTCACGGCCAGCTCACCCCTCACACCCACCCTCCTGGTTAGGCAGGTCACTGCCCCTCCTCCTCATGTGAGCCAAATGGGGCCAGAGACAAGCCAAGAGCTCACAGCTGTTAGCTGGCAGAGCCCAGCATGGACTGTGCCCTCAGCCAGCAGGCAGCAGTGCCCTCACAGCTACTTCTAACTGCAGGGCCGATTGTATCCAGATGCTACTGGACCAAGATGCCGATTGTATCCAGATGCTATTGTATCGATGCAGATTGCTACTGTATCCAGATGCAGATTGTATCCAGATGCCAACTGCATCTAGATGCTACTGGACCAAAGCAGTGGGTTCTCTGCCCAATGCGCTCAAATGACCAATTCCTGAGACACCGGGGTTTCAAAGAGAGAAAGAGTTTATCACTGGGCACAAAGCAGGGGATCAGATAGCCTATTAGCCCAAAAATCTGTCTCCCCCAAATGCAGTAATTCTGATAGTTTTATAGTATCAAAAGATGGGCAGGTTTTAGGATAATGAGCACAGTGGCTCCAGATGATACAATTAGAGGTGATCCAATTATTGAGCATGAGCAGACTGATTACATGCTTAGTCACAGAATGTATGTAAGAACATGGTGGCCTTAATATGACAATGGTGTGATTTTTAGTATTATAATAAGGTACACGTCACTTACAGGTTAAAAATCTAAGCTACTATGCATGTCAGGCAGGCCTGTTTTGGTTAGATCCAGCTTCAGTTATCAAGATCACTTTGGATCTGAGGTGGGTTAGTTCTGGGCTGACCCAAGACCCTTCATTAATAAACACAGGGGCTGTCTTTAGTGATCGCAAGACTTTAAAGTTGAAAAACTGGATGAATGGTACAAGTGAAGGTCAGTCACAAGGTTTTACAATCACAAACACAAGACAAAGGCTATACAATCATTATCAGAGATCAAGGCAGCTGGATTACAGTTCAGAGGTTTCAGGTATTTCCCATCTCCTCCAATACAACAGAAAGTCAAATAGAATATATGTGAAATTAGGAATCCCCTAATTTCAGGCCCTCAATCTTGAGGCTTGCTCTTGTTAAACTTACAGCTGTAAAGGGGAGAACTTTTGTTGCTCAGATGTGGCCTTTCTCTTTCCAAGCCCAACCTTGCAAATAAATTCATTACCCTTCCCCCTACAGGGGACATGACTCCCAAGGGAGTGAGTTTCCCTAGTGATGTGGAACGTGACTCTCAGGAATGAGCCTGGCTCAGGCATCGAGGGATTGAGAGTGCCTTCTTGACCAAAAAGGGGGAAGAAAAGGTAACAAAATAAAATAAAGCTACAGCAGCAAAGAGATTTCAAATAGAGTCAAGAGGCTATCCTGGAGGTTCCCTTATGGAGGTTCCAGCTAGATATTCCAAATGGCCACAGTATGCCAAGCCCTAACCAACAGTAGTCCCAAAATACCTAGGTCCCTATCTGAGACTCTATAAAAGTTTCACTCACTAAGTTCATTTCTCTAAATCCTCTGAGTGTTCCTATGCCAGGTAAGTCCCCAAACCCAGAGGCAATAGCCTCTTAAAGAACATCAACCAGATGCAGCCCCTTCCCCATAATGTCAACCCCCTTTTCAATATCAACAAGTTAGGGTGGTCACTGCCCAGACATATCCCTGAAGACTGAGACAGGGATCAAACAAGAGTGGCAGCCACTGACAAGACAGGATTTAACAATGGATTATGAGCACTGAATCTTTATATTAAGTATTCTTTATGTTAGTCTCTAGGGTATTAGAACGGCTAGCAGGAAGTAACTGAAATGGCAGAACTGTAACCCATAACATTTTTTGAAATTTGCTCTATATCACTTTGTTAAAATGTATTTTGAAAGTTATCACTTTTCTGTATACATGTTATATTTCATAATAAGGAAATAACTGAAATTGTGGAACTATAGCCCATAATATTTTTTGAAATTTGCTCTATATCTGGAATTTGCTGTTAAAAGTATGGGACAGTTTATTTATTATTGGTGGAGTGATAAAAAGTAAAATTGCTCTATATCTACTTATTAAATTGTACTTTGAAAGTTATCACATTTCTGTATATATATTTCACAATAAAAAAATGTTTGAAAAAAATTAATCCTGTTAGCCTAGAATTCTATACCAAAGGAAAACATTTTTCAACCACGGTGGCAAAATAAGGACTTTAAACCTCCTACATCTTCAGAGTAACCTCCTTCATATAGTTCAACGCTAATCCAGCACAACATGGGACTGAGTACCGTGTAAACAGCAAGTCAGTATACTGCATTCTAGAGGAGAAAGCATCATCAAGTCTAGCCTGAATATTTGGAACTTTTACTCACTTTAAAACAGCTGTGATATCCAAACAAGGTTCGTTAAAGATGAGGAAGTTCCCCCATTATCTGCCATTTCTGCAGGGGGAGATTTTAAATAGAGAGTTATATCATTCTTTATACTAAAATCTTAAATTTCAAAAATTCCTGTTGAGCTTCCCCAAAAAGGACTTATAGAATTATGACTTTGTAGTTTGCCCTAATACTAAAAAAGAAGAAAATAAAAATTTAATAGTCCTCAGCTGCATTTCAAATTTGCATTTTAAATAACTACACTATATCACTGAAAGTTTATTTGAAAAGAAATCCAAATTTGGGGACAAAAGAAAATGAGTAATTTAAAAGACCAAAGGAAATTACTCAAAAGTGAGTCCAATTAAACTGTCCTTATCAAGAAGTTCAACATCATATATACATGAGGGTACTTGAGACACTAGGACAACTCATACTACAGAATGACCGAAAGGAGTGCAAAGGGCAGAGAACAGTGTGGTTTCTGAGCCATCAGCACTTCGCTGCACCGGCTTAGACACGAGGACCAAGAGACCCTACATCTGCGATGCCCTGGCCTTGCACAGGTAGCAGCAGGGTCTGGTATCACCTGATGTTTATGCTCCACCTGCAAGGCAGAACTGCAAGATTCCAGAACACACATCCCCGGTGATTTCAGAGTCAACACAGCAATGTAGTGCTTCCCAGAGGCGGCTTCCAGCTGCCCTTCTTCTCTCAATCACAGCACAGCTTGCCCTTACCCACCAGAGCTCAAGCCATACACAGTGATGCATCATGATACATGCTCTTCGCTCTGACCCCAGCTTCTGAGAGGCCTGCTGTTCTCCTGCAATTCCCCAGGCACCTACTCATGTGCCTCAGTACCTCAAAGCACTCAACCTTCAGTGAAGTTAAAGTGGCCCATAGTCAAGTCACATCAGAATTTCCTGGGGAGCTTCTTTACAAAGTAGTTTCTTGGCCCCCACCCCAGACCTACAGAATCAGAATCTCTGAGATGCATCTTAGTAAGTACTTTGATGATACTTATGACACTAAAACATAAGAACAGTTCTTAGGTTCACAGAGCAACCACCCCTACCTCACTCTTTCCTTCCCACCCGATGAGACAGTAAAAATTGACAAGTAGCAGGTCTAATAAATTTTTCTCTCCTACATAAAACAGATACTTACTGCTGTTACTATTTATTCAAAGGAGTCACTGTAACCCAGCCTATATTAACATATCCCCTAACTGCATTAAAGAAAAGAGAGCATCACTGATTGTATTACTTTTACTCTGCATTAAAATGAATGACTGTTTCAAATGATTTATGAAACAATATTTTTAATATTTATGAACATCTTCATATTTTTGTCTCTTGCCCTATTGCTACAATTTCAAAAACTCAAATCAAAGTCAACCTGAAAATTCCAATCATGAAATTACAGAAAAAGAACTAAAGCCCTGTTTATGAACTAGCACCCTACAACTGCACCTTTATTGTCAGCAAACAAGTACCACAGATGCCCAGTACACTAATATTAAAAATTAGGAAAACTAGTCCTAAAAAAAGCACAATTCTAGTTTCCTAATGTCACTTGAATTGGAATCATTCAAAGACATAAATCAAGTGACTTACAAAAAACATGGTAGGATGAAGGAAAAAAAGTCACCACCCAAAGAAAAAGAACAGCATTTACTGTTATTAACACAGGAGTTCTGTTTTATAACTAAAACAAACAAGGTGCTATAAAAGAAAGACCCTCCTTTTAAACTAAGCTATTTAAAGTTCCAATGTTCTAGGCAAAGTCTGCAAATCTGTGGGTTTTTTTCCCACTGAGATGCAGATGTAAATTTTGAAATACATCTTATCAATATAAATTATTCATTTATTTGGGAAGGGATCATGAACCTCTCTAAAATTTGAGGAAACTTAGAAAAAGACATGACGTATTCTGTACACTTTCAGGGAGCACACTCTCATCTCACAAGGCAAGAATCTGCACACCGTTCCTGTTTCTTCTCTTTATTTGGTGCATGTGTTTGCACTCGAGAAAACAAGAACAGGGTATGTAGGATGTGGTTTTAACCCCAAAGCAAAAGAAATTCAAACACAATGAAATTCTCAGGCTGATTTCTGAATGCGCCCTTAGGCAGGCGGAGGCGCATTTACCTTTTCAGCTATACTGTATAGCACTTCATCCATCTTCATACAGGTAGGGTCCCAGTCGTGTCCAAAGCGGATGACGACGACTCGGTCTTCCTCGGACAGGATGGCCTGGTCCACCTGCCAGCCATTGTGTAAATGGGGGAGCATGTACGACATCCCGAAGGCTCACGGGTACCTCTGCGGAGAGACCTGTGGGCATCAGTCTGCGTTTCCGCCCCAACAGGGGCAGAGCGCTCCACACAGAATGACCCGTGACGGCTCTCCCATGGCAGGGAACCCGGCCGACCCCCCGCAGGGATCCCAGAGCCGTGGGGGTCTGCGAGGCCTTCGTGAGGACCCCTTCCCCGCCCTACCCCAACCCGAGCCCAAACACACCTCCGGGTCCGATGCGCCCCGTCTCTGGCCTGTCCCCACCCCGCCCCATCCCCTCGGTCTCGCGTGCACACCCCCATCCCCCGCCGTCCCGCGTGCACTCGGTCGGTCCCCACCTTGCCCAACCCCCGGCGCAGCGCGAACCTTCGCCAACACAAGAGCGTCCCGCACAGCAGGCGCGCGTTCAGCAACCGGCTCCGCGGCCCTGCCCGGAACCTCCGACATGCGCGCGGCGACGCAGCAAGTGCGTGCGCGTACCCCCGCATGCGTGCGCGTCCCCGCCGGCCTCGGCAGGGAAACGCGGCACCGGGGGGTGGCCCTGCCCCCTGGCTGCTGCCCAGCCTAACTTAGGTCACCCCCTGTGAATTCCAAGAGTTGGACATCTTTAAAAAGCATCGAAAGAGTCATTTTCAGAAAAAGCAGGGCTTTATTGAAATGTATCAAATACATAATTGTGCATAAAAAGTATGCACAAGTAATTGACATCGGGGAGACTGAAAATTACCAGCAGTTTTTAACAAACATCTTCATGGACAAGACCGAGTAGGACTACAACACAGACAGCTGCAACCATCCTGTGAGTTTGAAATTATTTCAAAATCAAAGTCTAAAGAAAGGAATACGGCACTGCTAATAAAGCACTTGAAGCTGCCCGGAAAGCCAGGGATCTTAGAGGCTCACCGCGGAACCAGCCTTTCCATAGCTGTTGCTGGGCTAAGCCATGATCTTCAAAAACAAGGACCCAGCCTAATCACTTTTGTTCTTTCTAAAAATTATGAACGTTTTTTAGGGAGAGCTGAAATGTTTTCTGTATCGTTAATACATGAATTTATTTAAGTATTATTTATTTTGTACTTTTTCTTCCTTCTAATACATACTTTGTGCATGTCTTATGTATGTATCTATTAGTAAAGTAGCTCATGTATATAACGTGAGAATAAATATTTGCTCAAAGCCTTCTGATGTGGTGCGGTGTCACCAAGTGAGGAGACCACTGACATGAAACCACGACTTGGTAACTGAATGTTTCCTTTTGGAAGCATATTATAAAATGCTGTGATATTATTTACTGACAATTTGTGAGGCCATAACCCAGAGAAGCCATAAACTCCTAGATGAGGCAACGCCCCCCCTTCCCCACTGTAGGTACATCTTAAGGTACACACGCACATTCAAAGACGCATATACATGATCTTGTAAATCCCTACTTGACACTGTGCCTTCCTAGTTCTTGCCCTATATGACACCCTGTAACACACTGGGTGGTGCAGAGCACTACTCTGAACGTCCTGAGGCTGCCTAGGACCAGCTTTCTGGTCTGTAAGTTCCCTGATAAACTGTACTATTTTAATACATGGAGTGACCTGCTTCCTTTTTCAGTCTTAAGTGCCCATCAAACTTTGGTGGAACTTATTCTGTAGGCTCACAGCCAGACACAGTTTAATATTAGATCTAATAAATATTAGAATCACTCTTGGTAGAGAATCCATAGTATAACTCACTGACAGATTAAGCTTTTATTACATAATACAGAATACATTCCAAGTATGTATGACTTATGCTTTAAAAAAAAAAAGGCCAGAAGTTCATAGATTCATAGAATTTGAGAGATCATCTAATGCAATCTCTCTCCTTTTATAGTAGAGTCAAGTACAGAGGGACATTGAGAGACTATATGCATAGTGGCTAACAGTGAGGACTTCAGCTACAGAAAGATGTTGGGTTCTGCTCAGGTAAGTAAACTCTATATGCTTCAGTTTGCTCGTCTGTGAAGGGGGATGAAAAAAACAAAATTGTTCATGCTTCATGGGGATGTGGTAGGCACTGGAGAAATCTTGGCCTTTATTCTTGTCACTAGACTTCGCCTCACTGCCTCCTAGACAAACCCCCAGCAGTGATGCTTTTCAGACATTAAACAGATGCCTTACTTGTCACTAGCAGTTTATTAACAGAAGAGCGCTCTGAGCTAAAGCATAAGGCTCAAATGGCCCCAAATAATTTATTGAAACTGGTTTTGTTTACATATTTTTCTAAATAGCATTACTGAGATATAATTCACTGTCTCAGTTTGCCAGGGCTGCTATGACAAACACCACACAGTGGTTTGGCTTAAACAAGCATTTATTATTGGGATTTTGAAGGCTGTAAGTCCAAAATCAAGATGGCAAGGCCATGCTTTCTCCTGGAGATGGCAGTCCTTTGTCACCTGGTGAACTCTCTCCCCTCTCTGGCTTCAAGCTTCAACTGACTCACTGTGTCTGTATTTCCTTTCTTTATAGGGCCTCCAGTCATACAGATTAAGACAACCCTGATTTGATTTGCCCACAACTTAACTAATAATAAAATCTTCAAAAGGTCCTATTTATAAATGGGTTCACACCCACAGGAACACGGGTTAAGATCTGAACATGTCTTTTGCGGGAAATGTTATTAAATCCTCAACATTCCCGTACTATAAAATCACCCATTTAAAGTGAAGTGGTTTTCCACAGATTTGTGGAACCATCACCACAATCTACTTTCAGGAAATTTTCATCACCACAAAAAGAAATTCTTACCCATTAGCTGTCTTTTCCCATTCCCTTCTCATCACTTCAGCTCCTGTCAATCACTGATCTCCTTTCTGTCATTATAGATTTGCTTATTCTGGACATTTCATGTCAATGGAATCCTGCAATATGTTGTGACTGGCTTCTTTCACTTATTTAGTTTATCCATGTTGTAATAAATATCAGTACTTCATTACTTTTTATTGCTGAATATAGTCTATTGCCTGATTATACCTCATTTTATTTATCCATCAGTTGATGGTTTTGTTTTGTTTTACTTTTGGGCTATTATGAATAATGTTTCTATGAACATTTGAGTACAAGTTTTTGTGTGTTTTCATTTCTCTTGGATATATACCTAGGACTGGAATGGCTAGGTCATATGGTAACTATGTTTTAACAGTTTGAGGAACTGCCAGAGTGTTTTTCAAAGCTGCTGTACCATTTGACATAATCACCAGCAAAGTGTAAAAGTTTAAATTTCTCCCCATCCTCACCAACACTTGTTACTGTCTTTTTTATCATGGCCATACTGGTAGGTGTGAAGTAAAGTCTCACTGTGGTTTTGACTTTAATATCCCTAATGGCCAGTGATGTAGAGTATCTTCATGTGCTTATTGGCCATCTGGAGAAATGTCTGTTCAGATCCTTTGTGTTTTAATTGGGTTATCTTTTATTACTGAGTTGTAAGCATTGTTTTTATATTCTGAACACAAATCCCACATTAGTTGTATGACTAGCAAATATTTTCTCCCATCCTGTGGAGTGCTGTTCCACTTTTATAATGGTATCATTAGCAGCACAACAGTTTTGAATTTTGATGAAGTTCAGTTTATCCATTTTTTCCTTGTTGCTTGTGCTTTTGGTCTCTTATCTAAGAGACTAATGCCTAACCCAAGTCATAAAGTTACTTTGTTTTTTTTTTCTCTTCTATGAGTTTTATGGTTTTAGCTCTTACATTTAGGTCAGTTATCCATTTTAAGTTAATTTTTGTGTATGGTGTGAGGTAGACATCCAACTTCATTCTTTTGCATGTGGATATTCTATTGTTCTAGCACCATCTCTTGTCCATTGTGAATAATGCTGCTATGAACATTGCCGTGCAAATACCTGTCCATGTCATTGCTTTCGGATCTTCTGGGTACTTAGTACTTAGTCTTATGTGGTTTCCCTTGTATGTGGTGATTCACTTTTCTCTTGCCAGCTTCAGGAGCTTCTTCTCTTCAGCATTTGACAATCTGATTAGTGTATATTTCAGAGTGGATTTATTTCAATTTATTCTATTTGGAGTTCATTGGGCATCTCTGATTTGCATATTTATGTCTTTTAGAAGAGTTGGGAAGTTTTCCCCAACTATGCCTTCAAATACTTTTCCTAGCCCTTTTCTCTTCACTTTCTAGGACACCAGTGGTACTTATATTTGTTTGCTTCATGTTGTCGATCATTTCCCTCAGATATATTTCAAATTTTTTCACCATTTGTTCTTTTGTGCATCCACAGTCAATTACTTTATCCTCTAGTTCACTTATTCTGTCTTCTTCCTCTTCAAATCTGTTGTTGTGCTTCTCTAGTATTTTTTTTTTAATCATCTGGGGCATTTTACTAGCAGGTGAATAACAAACGTCTCTTTTTGGGGGTCCCCAAGTATGGGCTTTCTGTGAAAAAAAAAAAGAGATCTCCCCTTCCCCTGGATTGCCCTGAATCATCTAGAGAGAGATAATCAAGAAGCTTCTGAGCTCGAGTTGTGGTGGGATGCCTACGTCCTCCATCCTATTTATGATCCAGTGGCTAATTTTTTTGAGGTATCTTCTTTCACAGCTAAGATAGCGATTATTATTGTTATGTGGATGTAATGGGGTGAATTGAGGAATACAAATTCAGAAAGCAACAATCTTTAGAGATAGTCCTTTGGTGGGTTCATTTTTCTACTCAACTTTAAGCCGAATCTGAGCTGCAAACCAGGAGAACAATTCTTCTTTGCCAGGGGTTGCTTAAGCAATTGGCCTATCTCTGGCAGCCTGAATGATTGCTGTGCTACCATCTCCCAAAACTGTGTTCCAAACCTCTCACCCCTGTCTTCCCCTATCACTCTGTAGTGTTCCCTTTAGTATTTCCTGTAGGGCAGGTGTCTTGTTCACAAAGTCTCATTGCCTGTCTGTAGGAAAATATTTTGAGCTCTCCCTCATATTTGAAGGACAGTTTTGCTGGATATAGGATTCTTGTTTGGCGGTTTTTCTTTCAGTATCTTAAATATATCACACCACTTCCTTCTTGTCTCCGTGGTTTCTGCTGAGAGATCTGCACAGTCTTATTAAACTTCCTTTGTATGTGATGGATCGCTTTTCTCTTGCTGCTTTCAGGATTCTTTGTCTTTGACGTTTGATAATCTGATTATTAGGTGTCTTGGCATAGGCCTATTCAGATCGATTCTGTTTGGAGTACGCTGCACTTCCTGGATCTGTAATTTTATGTCTTTCATAAAGATGGGAAATTTTCATTGATTATTTCCTCTATTATTGCTTCTGCCCCTTTTCCCTTCTCTACTCCTTCTGGGACACCAATTATATGTACATTCTTACATTTCATTTCATCCTTAAGTTCCCGGAGACGTTGCTCGTATTTTTTCATTCTTTTCTCCATCTGCTCCTTTGCATGTAGGCTTTCAGGTGTTTGTTCTCCAATTCCTGAGTGTTTACTTCTGCCTCTTGAGATCTTCTATTGTATGTTTCCATTGTGTCTTTCATCTCATGTTGTGCCTTTCATTTCCATAGATTCTGCCAGTTGTTTTTTTGAAGTTTCGATTTCTGCCTTATGTATGCCCAGTGTTTTCTTTATAGCCTTTCTCTCTTTTGCCCTATCTTCTCTAAACTTTTTTTTTACAATTTTATTGAGATATAATCACATAACATACAGTCATACCAAGCATACAATCAGTTGTTCACTGTATTGTCATATAGTTGATCACAATCAATCTTTGAACATTTTCATTACTCCAAAAATAAAATAAAAATTAAAATAGAAAAGAACATTCAAAATATCCCATTCCCTTCCTCCCCCCATTGTACATTTACGTTTTGTTTTGTTTTGTT
>PVKY010006344.1:0-16112 GCA_004027775.1 Bradypus variegatus
ATTAATTAATTAATCAAATACATACTTATGGAGGATTGAGCACCTACTATAAATCAGGCAGAGACACAGGCTGGGGAGACATGGTAATCAAAGCAGACATGACCCCAAACTCCATGGCTTGTGCAATCTTTAAACAATCACACAAAGAAATACGTAAATCCAAACTGATACATTATGGAGGGAAATACAGGTTGCTAAAAGAGAGACTTGGGGTGGGGAGGGGGGGACTTCTTTAAATTGGAGGAATTGGGGAGTGACTTTTGTTTGGAGATCTGAAGAATGAGTAGGAGTTCACCCAGTGGAGAACTGGGGATAGCTGTTGAGGGGTAGCCCACCAGGAAGAAAGAAGAACGGATGTAAAGCTGAAGTTGCTGTATTTGAGGGGCTGAAAGGAGATGGTGTGGCTTCTCATGGAGTGAGCTCGATAGGATGAGGTCAGAGAGTGGGCAGAGGCCCAACTGTGGTGATGCCATCTTGAGAATCTTTGTCGTCATTCCAAATGGGAAGAGAACCCACAGAAGGATTTGAAGCAGAAGAGTGACGTGGCCTGATTTTTTGGCTGCTGGTTGGAGAATAGATTGGAGAGGGCCAGACTGGAAGTGGAGACAATTAGAAGGCTATTCTGAGAGGGAAAGAGCCAAGTAACCATGGAGTCCAGTCTGTTCTCATACAGATAGAATTGAGCTGGTTGGCCCAAGCTCCCCCAAAGAGCTGGTGGAAGAGTCAGGACTTGAACCCTGATTTAATGATTTTCAGGCCAGTATTCTTACCACCGCACCACACAGTATTAAGTAAATGTTTCTCTTTTTATAGGGATGATAATCATTGATGCCTTATTTTTCAATAGGAACTTTAGAATTTTTGTGGTCTTATTACAAGTATTTCATAGAAAGTGAAAAGAAAAATTCAGCAACTAACTTTCCCATTAACTGACAAACCATTGCAGGTAAGCTCTTCCTGGTGTTCTAGGCAGGAGAATGTGGGAGTTATGCATTAAGGCTGCAGAGTCAGACAGAACTGGGCTCAAATCCCAGCTCCACTGTTTATTAAACCACCAGCAGCAAGTGACTTAACCTCTCCAAGCCTCAGTCTCTGCAATGACAAAATGGGTATAATAATAGTACCTTCATATGGTGTTGTTTCATTACAAACACACACACATCTTGCATTTAGCAAGTACTCAATAAATGTTGTTTATTAAAATGGGGATGGTGATGATGATGATAATGTTGTTCTGCTTAGTTAAAGGCAGAGTGTGTTCTTGAGGGGACTGGAAGCTTTAAAACACAAGTCTTTTCAGAAAACAGTTACTTAATGGATTTTTCTTTAAGTTCAGTTCAGTAAACATTTACGGAATGTTTAATATGTACAAGGGTCTCTCCTGGGCCTGGTTTACACCCTCGGGGTGTATAGAAGGGGGAGAATAAGACAAGTTGACAAATAATTCTAAGACAGTGTAGAAAGAATGTTTCCTAAGACAGATGCTAAGTGAAAAGGGGTTCAGTGACAGAGGAATCCCAGCTAACTGGTGGAATTCTGACAGTCTTATGGAGAAGATGGTTTCTGACATATGAATTGGGAGGATTTTATTCTTTTTGAAATGGGGTAGTTATCACTTTGGATTTTTTTTTTCCCCTTTGTGCTACAGAAGTTATACCTAATCTCTTTAGAAAATTTAGGAAAAAATCTCTAGGCAGAAGGGAGAAAATCAAAATCTGTTATCTCACCAGCTGAGGTAACTACTGTTACCATAGGGTTGTGTGATTTTTAAATATTTTATTTTGCAAATATAGACACAGAATTATGCAAACAGAATTGTACTGCTTTATTCCCAGTTTTTTCTTTCTATGTCTGAACACATTTAGAAATATTTTTTCATCCTCCTAAATGGTATTAGACTTTTTAATTGTTGAATGAATTGGGCTCCTAGATGTAGTATATTTAACCAAGTGTCTATACTTGGACACCTAAGATGTTTCCAGGCTGCTTTTTTTGTTTATTTGTTTTATTTTGTTTTCTGTTGCAAACAACACTGCTATCAACATAGTTGTAGTTGTAGCTAAATAATGCACTCACACATGATTATTTCCTTAGGCTAATTTCTTAGCAATGGAATTTCTGGGCCAAAGGGACATGTATTTTTAAAGGGCATTTCATGTGTATAGGGATGGGTAGGCTTTTTATCATTCAAATTTTTATTAATAACCTCAAAATATTACAAAAGTAGTAATTCCTTACATTTATATTCCATCTTACAATTTTGAAACAATGTTCACACACAGCAATTAACTTGATTCTCACAACTCTGGCTGTAAGTGGGTAGGCATTATTTTTCCCCACATTTCAGATGAGGAAAGAACTTTTATGGTGGCCGTAAAGTGTGAAGTAACTTGTTTAAATTAACCCAGCTGGTAAATGATGGAGACAGGACCATCGCCAGCCCCAGGTATGGAGTCCTGCTGCCCTTTTGCCTTTACCATGCTATCTGCTATGCCTCCTCCCTGCACATTGATAACATTTTATCTTCTAACATTATTAGCCAGATGGGGATGGTTAGACCTTCCATGTCCTATATACCTGTTCCTCCAAGTTTTATACTATTTTCTCACATGTATAGTTTTTAACAATGAAACCATGAGACACTCCTCTTGGCACAGTACTACCTTTCTCAGGCCATGGATGGGTTTGTCTTTACTAGGCAGTGGCAATCAGGAGAAAGTATTACAAGCAGTAGGAATAAATCTGTGTAGGCAGATATTAGAATAAAGTCTTCAAACTGGCAACCATCAAGCCAGATTTGGCCTATGGACATATGTGGTTTAACCTGTGGCATGTTTTGAACAGTATGAATTAGTTGCGTTCATTTCATATCAGTAGCTATAAATTTCCGAATTTCTGGGTTCTCTTCATTCAGAAACTCTGGCAACCCTGAGCCCACCTTCAAGCTGGGCAGTGATTGATTGAAGCTGGGCGTTTTCTACCTACCTTAGGGCAGAAAGGTTCATTTTGCTGTAGGCTTCATCATTCCTATATTGCTGAGGGTCAGTAGCCATTAAACATTTGCCTGGGATGTTATTTTACTTACACCTCAATGGCTTGATTCCATTGCTTTGCCAGCTGGGCCTTTGTGGGCATCTGAGTTTGCAACCCCTTGACTTAGAATATGTTTTGGGAGTAATTGTACATTTTGATTAGAGCTTAGAGAACATGCAAGGTAGTAGTGGAAAAGAAGACTGGAAAGGCAGCTTATGATCAAGATAGGCAGAGTCTTAAAACCATGGGGAGGGGGGCATTTAGATTTTATTTTGTAGGCACAAGGATGCCACCCAGGGACCCAAAACTCTAAACTGACATCCTAGCACTCTGTCTGCCTCCCATTCATTTAAATGTTCTCTCCTTTTGCTTTGTTTTCTCTTTGTCATCTCTGCTCCCAGTTGGGAGTGTTTTCAAAAGGCTAGACAGCTGTTTACATCTCCTTTTTAATGAAGGTGCTGGTTCTGCCCTCCCTTTGAGGACATCTTGTAAATTGCTGTCTCTTTGTGAGAACAGCAGAGCTCATTTGCTCTTTCCCATATCACCTCTCTGGGTGGAGACTAGGACAAATGGGCAAAGGAAAGGGGCAAATGGCCAAGGAACACTGCACTGCATTGGTGTCTGTTGGATTTAACAATATTGAGAAGGAAAAGGAAGGGTTTCGTTAGCTGCTGCCAAGTGATGTCAGGTTGGATTGGTCAGGATGGTGATGATTGGCTTACTGGAAGTCTTTGGTTGCTCCTCGATGAGGCCCTTGGACACATCCCTGGATGTGGAGCAGAAAAGTACTGGCACCGAATTTCAAAGCCTGGGTTCTAAACTCGGCTGTGTCTCTTGTGAGCTCTGCAACTTTGCATAGCTTGGCCCTCGTGAGCCTCATCTGGAGCCTGGGCTAGCCTTAATATGTCCTCATCACAGTGTTGGTTTGAGGACTGAGTGGGAGAATGTGTGGCAAGACATACTGAAAAGTGCTAAGTGTTACACGAATACTAGGATGGTTACCATGAAGGGGAGACAGTTGTTTCCATGATTGGAAATGTGTCCTGGCCAAGCTCTCTGGCAGGGTAATGTAGTGTTTGGACTCAACCCTAAGGGGGTAGATAATTCTAGGGGCTGAGATGATTCAAGAAGGTGACTGGGAAAGCCCTATTGCCTGCCAGCTCATTTGTATATGCTTAAAATTCCACCATTCTACTTACTTTTTCTTAATAAGACTGTGCTTGCTTAAAACACAAACCTATAACAGTGCTGATAAGCATGCATCCTGGCTTTACCTTTGGGCCGTACTCTTTTTGGCCACATGACATTTGGACTTTGGTTTTCTGATCTGCGTAGCAAATATCTTATCAGTAGTATCTGCATCCTAAATTTGCTGTGAGAATTAAATAAGGTAATTCAGGTAAAACACTTAGCAAAGTCCCTGACCTATCATAGGTGTTTAGTAAAATCAGATGTTGTAAGTAGCTCTAGGCTGCTGATGGAGGAGAATAGGCGCGGAGGCCTACCAGGGAGCGGACCTAGCTGGAGAAGCCCAGACCTGGGAGAGGTCATGAATGGAGAAGGTCCTGGGAGCATGAGAAAAGACACAGCATTGGGAGATGGATGGTAGGGAATTCAAATGTCACCGTCTCAGGGTATTGACCAGGAAACATTGTAAAGGAGACAGAATTTTGCAGTTGGGCCCTCCTCCTCCCATCTCAGCAGGCGCGACCCGTCCTTGTAATCAGGCTCTGGCTTGGGACCTGGCCGCAGCCTCTAGGGGAGCCGGTGACGTGCTCCGCGGCAGCTTGGTGCAGAGTGATGCAGGCCGTGGGCGGGCGGGTTGTGTTGCTTTGAGCTGGTTACGGGTTATGGCAGGCACGGCTGTTTTATGGCTGTGGTGGCGCAATCTTGCTAGCGGCTATTTGTGAAAGCATCATCACTTGCCTTTTTATTACCTACATCCGAGGCGTTCTCTCTACAGAACTTGTCCCTTTGCCCAAAGTCTCCCTCCCTCCCTCCTTCCCTGGTCTACCAGAAGCATACGAACATCGTGTAGAAACACAGGAACAATTACATACATATGCACATGCAGAACTCTTGTGGCCCACCTCCTCTTGCACCCCCAGAGACCCCACACCTGGAGGGATATGCAGGATGCACACATTGCAGCATGCCCCCCACCACTCAGCCTGTCCGTGACCTTTAGTCCCCTCTCTCTCTTTTTCCCCTGTTAAAGATGCAGATACAGAAATGAATAGTCAGCTTTGCCATCCAAGTCACCAGTCCACACATAATTAGTCCACAGCTACAAATACAAGACCCCGCGTGCTTATCACCAAGAGAAATGCAAGTTCACAGGCTCATTGGAGATGCAGAAGCCATACAGAGGTGCGGGAAGGGGATGTGCTAGACAAGAATCTTGTCCTTACTCTGCTTCTTCTTCAATTGTGTGACTTTGCATCTGTCCTTCCCCTCTCCAGGTTTTACTCTGTCATTTTAGAAAATAAAGATTTTGTACTGGATGATCTCTAAGTCCCCATTCAGCACCAACATTCTGTGATTGTTGCATTTGTTGTCATTTTTTCCCCAAACCCCTCCCCTCTATCTAGAATGAAGCATTAATGGTCAAAGCCCATATTGCAATGACTTTCGTCTGCACCTGCTAATACAGTATCTCCAGCTCCCAGCAAAGGCCCTCCAAGCTATTTCAGGGGATCCCCAGGGAGAGTCCCATATGTGCTCACAAGTAGATCTGGTCCGCTATTACCTGGCATCTGCCATTTCCCCCTTTCAGGCACCCTCTCGTGATGCACATAGCTGATGTCCTGCTGTGTTCATTGGTTGGGGCATGCTGCTTCACCAATTCCTTCAGTGCCCAGAGGCAAGTCGCCTCCTGCCAAGCCCTGATGCTTCCTTAGAGCCTTGTGGCCTTGAAAGGATCTCAGGGGTGTCTCTGAGCCCCAGCGCCACTTCCATCAGTTACTAATTCTTCTGCTAGTGAAGTGACTGACAAGGCTGCAAAGGGCCATTCCTGTGTGGGGCTCTGAGGAAAAGCTGGGGAGGATGCACCCCTTTTTCTTTTGCTCTCTCCTAGGATGCATCCAGCTTGTCTCCCAGAGGCTTATGGAGCTTTAAGTGAGAGCTTTTTCCATTATTGTTTACTCTCTAGACATGAGCCCATGAGGAGCTAGGCTGAGGAAAAATTGGAGTGTGAGATATTGCTCTGGACTCAGAATCACTCTGCTTTTTAATGATAAAGGATTTGGTTAAGGGACAGCATAGAATTTGAGATATTTTTATATAGAATTTCTTTAGGGACATAGAAATGTCCACATTATTTCTTGAACCATATCCTTCACTTCTCATGTTGTGACTCATGAGGGATTGTGGGAAATGGGTAATGAAAACTGTGGAAATGGAAAACAGGCATCATTTTGCTCCACTGCAGAGTTCCAGCAAACTGAGCTGGAGCACACAGTTTGGGCCTGAGATCTGAAGGGAATCTTTCCTTCCTCTTATTATAACTATGGATCTTGAGATCTTTGTACCTGCATGGGCCAGGAGAGTGAGGTGATGACAGACACCGAGATGGAGAGTGCCAGGCTCAGACAGGCCACGGTTGCCACATGTCTGTTTCTAGAGTTAGCAGTTGTTGAGAGTCTCTAGCTCTTTTCTCTTAGATTGTCTCCATCAAATTTCAGACTTTCCTTTAAAGTGACTGAATACACTGCATGTTCCTTCCTTCCCTGATGATAGCAGTGGAATGTATACTTGCAGCTTCTTCTGGAAATACATTTAAGTAAACCCAGGATAAAGAGGTGGGCTAATGATTTTTGTGTAAAATGACATTACCTACAGAGCAAATGCTGTCAGCTTGTCTTGTATACTTAAAGTGTCTATGTCTTTTAAGCTTAGGAATTAAATAGGCAGGGGCACTGAAGACAGAATTCCATTCACATAAAGAAGCAGATTTTAAGATAAAGTAGGCTGTCTTTGGAGTAGTGAGTTCCTCATTACTGGAAGTATTCAGTCAGAGTCTGGGTGGCTACTTGGTGATAAAGTTGTATGGGAGATTCAAGCAGCAGCAGGGAATTAAACTGATCTCTAAAATCCTTTCTAAATGTAGAAGTCTGTATTTCTTAGTTTGGTATATACATTATTCTCACTGTAGGTATTTAAGTTAACATCATCCAGACCCATGGGTAAGACTTTCTCCTTTAGCTTGATTCAGGGGTGGGAAGGATAAAGAACCCCTTCATGGCCAGCAAGCTATCTAGTATCATCACACAGACAGTAAAAAATGAGGGTAAGGGATTTTAGACCACCAAATCCAGCTCACAACACCCTTCAAGAATATTTTTTCTTTTTCAGGTGAACTATCTCTCTTAAGGACCCATTCATTTTTGACCTTATCATCTGTAAGACTGACTTTCTTCACACTAGATGTAAGCTTCACATTGGCGAGTACCGTGTCTATCATACACGGGTCCATTCTGAGCATCTAGCATAGTACCTGGCTTGTAGCACACATTGGTTGATTGAATACTAGTGTACTGAAGACCAGAAATTCAAGGACAGAAGTCTGTAGACCAATTCCAGAGATAAGAGAAATAGTTCCCATTGCATTTTTAATGTAATTTTATTGAGATTTATTCATACCAGATAATCATCCAAAGTGCACAGTCAGTGGTTCCTGATATCATCATATAGTTGTGCATTCACCACCAGAGTCAATGTTTGAACATTCATTTCTCCAAAAAATAAAAAAAAACCCACCCAAAACATCCCATACCCCTTATCCCTCCCTATTATTTATATTTTGTCTTTTTTTTCTTACTCATATGTCCATAGACTGGAAAAAGGGAGTGTCAATCATAAAGTTCTTACCATTACATAGTCACACCATAAAAGCTATATCGTTCCCACTGCATTTTAATCCTTA
The DNA here is from genome assembly GCA_004027775.1 of Bradypus variegatus. Classification (NCBI taxonomy): domain Eukaryota; kingdom Metazoa; phylum Chordata; class Mammalia; order Pilosa; family Bradypodidae; genus Bradypus; species Bradypus variegatus. Next base: position 7,958 of record PVKY010006344.1, read on the forward strand.
GCCTAGAATATCTACTTCATTCTAAGGCTAAGAAGGGTCAAGTTAAAGAGAAATGTGGGCATGCATTTGAATATCTTTTGAACTCCCTGTTGCATTTGATAGCAATCTAGGTAATACATCAGCACATTGGGATTTGTGTGGCTGGCTGGTGAAGGGCTGACATTCCCAAATAGTATACACTTGAAAATATTAACTGGAGAGAGACTGGTTATCCTGGTCTTGTTAGCTAAGGAGGGTAGAGGACTGTGTTGATGCAACTAAGTTAGAGGGTTCATCCTTTATTTAAACTATCTTAGGAGCATCTTCTTTCAGAACCCCACATGGTTGCCCTAAACCTGGCAAGCTGTCTTGCAAATGTGTGCCTTAAATTCTAATGTGATGGGCTGTGAGCGTATCAATGATTGTATGCAGTCAATCCAGACAAATGGTGAGAACCTAGGACATAATGCAGTAACTGTTTCTAGAGGGTTTCAACCTCAGTTGGATCCTCCATGCAGCTTGGCTATCCTTCTGTAGTTTCCAGATCATATCCCTTCCCTGATTTCTCTCAGTGGCTCTTCCACAATTTTACCCTTTTGTGAAAATGCCCAGTTCGGTCATGTTTCATTTTATACTCAATGACCTAACTTCTCTGAGAAGATGGATTCCATCATTCCAGGTCCATCAATTGCTTTTCCTGGTATCTACAAACTTATCTTCTTCCATGCAATCTTCCTCCTTCTTCCTTATCTCAAGGAATAAGAAATTCTTTCTCCTGGTCAAGGGTGTCTCTTTGGCTGTCTTTGGATCCTGTTCTCCATCTCTCCCTTCTGAGCTTCATTTTGCCAGTCATCCACTTTGTGACCTTCCCCTCCATCACACTTGTTTTCTCTCCTCATGTATAAATGTGTCACATTGCCCTCTAGCTACAATCCTATTTCTGTCCTTGACTTATTACCCAGTTTTCTTCAAAAGTAGATACTCACTTTCAGCATTTTTATTACAGCTAGTTTATCAGAACCCTTTTATTCCTTTATCAGAGCAGTGTCTTGCCCCCTATCCCAACACATTGAACTTGTTCCTGCTAATTGTTAATAACCTCTGTGTTTCCAAGTCCTGTGGGAACTTCCCACCCTTATCTTTCTCAGCCTTTTTGTGGCATTTGCCAATGGCCATCTCCCTTGGTTTCTGTGGCACAACTGTCTCCTGCTTTTTCTCCTATCTGCCCAGGAGATTTTCTCAACCAGGGATTCTAGAGATTTTTTTACTATTTATGTCATGTATCTCTCCTCAATGTAATTATTCACTAAATTCCTTAGTACTTTCTTCCTTGATAACTGTGATTTAATCTCTTGTTCTGAATTTAATTCAGGCCTTTAATCCCTAGATTTCAATCAGTTAGAAGCTTCCTGAGAGTTTCCTTATTTCAAAACACACTATGTCCTGCCTCCAACCCAGTAACCACAGAATGATTGGTGTAATATTCAAATATGATTTTGCCTCTCCCTGCTTAAGTATTTTTGAGGTGTCCCCTCCCTCCATAGCTCTAATCTGTTGGAATGCATTTTAAACTCCTTATCTGGCAGAAAAGTCCCTCTATGCTTGATCTCTGCCCCATCTCTGTCCTTATTGCCCTCCTACATACCTTTTATTCGAATCATTTCAGATGTTCACCCTTTGCCTACCCTTTCCCTGGAATTCTCTTTCACTCTTTTTGCTCCCTCAAGCTTCTATATGTATTATTCCTCCAGGAAGCCTTCCTTCTCCCCATTTCTCATTGAGATCCTTCTCTAAGTTTTCACCCTACCTGGGTGCACACTCATAGCACACATCACACTACTGTTGCTGATTTAATTATTGTTCTTCCCATTAGACTGTGAACCTATTAGGGGGAGGCACAGGGCTAACTCAGTTTCTTCTTTCATGCCTGGTACAGTGTAACTCCAAAGAAGGCACTAAATAAATGCTTATTTAATGAACAATAAGTCTTAAGTGTAATTTTCAAAGACAGATGGTAGATGAGTATTTTAACTAATGGTGAAAAGAGAAGAGCCTTAGATTTAGAACCAGAGCCTTGGATTCTGTGTTAGTCAGGGTTCTCTAGAGAAACAGAACCAACAGGAGATATCTGTAAGTACGAGAATTTACAAAAGTGTTTCATGCAACTCTGATGAAGTCCTCGATGAGCCCCCAGGAGGAACTGGCTGGCTGAAGAGAAATTCTGTAGGATAGGCTGCAAGCTGGCACTCCAATGAGGGTCTTCAATGAATTCCCCAAGAGAAGCTGGCTGGCTGAAGAAGTGAAAGTTCTCTCTCTTCTCCCTTAAAAGTCTTCAAGTGACTGGATTAAATCCTGCTGATTGAATTCCCTCATTGTGGAAGACACTCCCTTTGTTGGTGTAATCAGCCACAGATGCACTCAGTTGACTGATGATTTAATAAGCCAGCCTTCTGGCTTATTAATCAGCCATGAAATGTCCTTGCAGTAATGGTTAGGCCAGTGCTTGCTTGACCAGACAACCAGGCACCGTCACCTGGTCAAGTTGACACATGAACCCAACCATCACAAATCCCATCCCAGGCTACCACCAACTAGCCATCTATCCTTGAGCAAGTTACTTCTCGTAGCCTTATTTTCCTCATCTCTAAAATGGGGATAATATAAACTGTCTTCTGAGTTTCAAAGAGTAGATTAAAGAACAGCACATGAAATAAAGGATATGAAAGGGGCTATGAAAATGTAATGGGATTATTATGTTCCCATATTTTGAAGATTTGAAGGTAATCTACAGCTTCTGTTCAGGATAAAAGAGTTATAAACAAAGATATAACCTCTCCGTTCAAGTTTTAATCTCTAGGTATTGTTCAAAGCCACATCTGTGACTTCTGTGCTTGAGACTTTAAAGATTAATCAAGCTAAGTATCTTGTAAGAAAATAGCATCTGATGTTATGTTGGTTATTCTCCAGCAGCCATGATAAAAGGGGAGGTTTCATCCATTCCTATAATGTAAATCAGTTCATTCATTCCAGTAATATTTATTGAGAGGCCATGAGGAGTCAGACAGCAAGCTGGTGACGATGAGAAACACAGAGAAGAAATGAACATGGAACATGCCTTCAAGAAGTTTTTAGTCTAGGAAAGAGCTAATATAGGCCATTTTCTACTTTGCTTTGTAGATATTGTTGTGTAAGTCATAAAAGAGGTGTAGGCCAAAAACTAGAGAAAGGATCCTGGGAAGATTCCAGGGAGAAGATGACATTGGCCCCAAGAGATGGAAGGCATGTTGTGGAAATACAGAGTGGGACTGGAAAAGGGAACCCACAGGTGGCAAGGGCTGCAGTGGTGGTATTTGAGGAGTAGGTCATATTGACTCAACTGAAGGCAGTCAGAGAGGCATATGCAGAACAAATAGGAACAGTAAGTTGGCTCTTCTAGACTTAGACTTGGATAAAATAGATGCAGTAGAGGGTATGGACTCATAGTTCTCAGCTGTTGGTATTCTCCTCATCAGGGGAGTGAAAGAAGAGGTAATCCCTGAGATGAGGGCCCAATATTTGCTCTCCAACTTCTTTTAGTGTCATTTTGAGCCCTTTTGTTTGACCTGACATTTGGTTTCATAACCCCTATTGTGGAACTGCTGGGTGAATTTAATAATACTTACCTTACCTCTCAGGGGTGTCATGGAGTACAAATGAATACATCCTAAGCAAAGCATTAATTGGGATCTTCAGGTAAAAGGTGCTCAGTAAGTGAAAATGCTAATGATGTTATGAGTTTCTCCCCCTTCTTTGTCATCTTGGGAAGCAGAAGTGATGTTTACACAGCCATGCAAAACCATCTTCTTCAGCAGTCTAACCTTATGGGAGGATGAAAATATGCACAGTAATAACAATCAAGCTGGGATTGAAGCCTTGAGATAAAGGGCCTGCTCAATGGATGGTTCCCTGGGGTGGGTAACTTATAAGCCTTATTTTAGTCTTCATTAATAGAACAAATGATCCCCTAAGATAACAATCTTAAAAGGTAGAATAGTGTTTGTTCTTATATATTGACAACAACAGGGACTGGCCTGTAGAACTAACTGTGTTTGTGTCTTGGTGGTTCAGAGTAGAGCAAATGAGGCCCAGCCTTCTTTTCTATTTGGCACCTATGTGTCTCTGCTAAAGTCTACCTACCTGGTTATTTTCAGATGGAAGCTTTGCAATCATGTCCAGAGATATGGTTCATTTCCATCAGGGGAGACTTTTTGGAGTCTGCATGGGTCTCTTGCACTTTGGTTCATCTTCTGAGCTAGAGGCATTGACAACTTTGTTCAGGATTACCTTTTCAAAACTATTTGCACAGTAAACAGTCTTTGAAGATAGACATAGTGTCTCTTTCTAGAATATTTCTTTCTTGACCAGGATAATAAAATTAATATCTCACCCTGGGTCAAAGGCTGGGCAGGTTTGCTAGCAGACGCCTTATAAGAATAGGGGTTTCCTAAACCTGGGATACCTCAGATGTATCCTAAATATTCTGTTTGCTGTATCCACCTGGGCCCAACTCGGCATTGGCCTGTGGGACTTGGAAGACAGTGGAAACTGAGGCAAACAAGAAGCTCATGCTGACTGCTGTGCATTGAGTAATTAAGTCCTTTGTCTCTGATCCAGTCATTTCTTGTCTTCTGTCAGCATCTATGAAATGGTGGCAAGCTAACTTGTTAGCTTACAAGGATATCAGGCCCTTCGCAGTTCTTATCCAAATAGAGATTCCAAATGCTTTCATATTTATTTCCTTTCCTCCTTTTTTTCTCACCACTGTAGGAGCTATGTGCTGCCTTAAATCAGTGCCTTGTTACAGCACCCTGGGAAGGTAATGCAGTAGCCTCCTGACGGCTTTCTTGCCTCCAGTCTCTCTCCACCCCTCATTCATACCCTACACAGTTGCTAGACTCAAGTCCCTAAAGCACAGCTTTGGTCTTGTCTCTTCCTCACTATAAAGCATCTAATGGCTCTCCATTGTCAGAGTGAGTTGTAAACAAATGCCATCTAGGGCCAGGCCTCAATGGCTATCCCCAGACTTTTACTATTTCTCTTTTAGCACGCCATCCTCTAACCGAGCCAAAGGACTCCTGTCTCCCAAACACGGTGTGCCATGTTTTGCTTCACAGCTTTGTTCATGCTCTTTTCCTTTGTCTGGTCTACTCATTTTACTCTTCATCTCTGCTCTTCAAATTCTGTCACATTTTCATCCATGTTTAAATTATAGCTTCTTCAATAAGCCCTCTCAATTTCCACCTTGATCAAAACTATAATTTTCTCATGGCACTTTTCTCATTGGATTGTGTACTTCAATCACCAATAATTGTCTTATTTTTACTTGAGGGCAAAGATCACACTGTGTTCATCTCTGTGTCACCTCATTTTGCTTATAGGTACTAAATATATGCTAGTTGGTGTTATAACTTGATTTGTTAAATCACTTCACTCAGATGAAGAAGTTTATTCCAGACTGCACAACAAGAAAATGCTTGGACCCCAATCTTTGTTTTCTGGGTTTAAGCCAAATGTGTTACTCAGAGAAATATGAAGCTTCTTGGAAAGTCTGATTTTGACATTATTTGCCTTAAGGAATTGGCAACTTTATATTAAAGGGGGAGATGTCTGTCACAAAGATTAGGTACTAAAGTCTAATCAAACATTTTTCTTCATAAGTAAAGCCATGGGATACTCGCTTAAATATTGTTTATTTTGATTCTACCTATATATTAGCAAAACTAAACCAGAGGTGTGACATTAAATATGCACAACATTGTAGGAAGTGTGACTTCCCAAAAGTCCCTAAAACCCTGCTCTGGAGGTGGTTGCTTTAGCCCTGACCATGGCTGGTAGCCAGATTCTTGGGAAAGTCAAATTCCTGATCTGCCGTACTTGTCTACTGGAGATCAGGATAGGGCAACTATAAAAACTGCCCTGTGCAAATCTGCTGACTCTCTGGGCTGTTTCAGAGCAGGAGAAGGAGGGTGACTTCTTCATGCTGTTCTCTGGGAAAGGGAAGGATGGCCTTCCCTCAGGCTGAATTCCTGGCAGATTAAGGCTGCCTAGCTTGTGGTGAGTGCCCTTCACTTCTGGTTGTGCCTGATGGGGAAGTGAGCAGATAATTCTCCTGAAGTGTGACATTCCTGTCCATCAGCATCTTTAGCAGTTGATTAGACCATGAGCTGGCTCTCTGATAGCAATATTCACTGGGCTGTTCATCACAGGATGATCCATAGAATGTTAGAGCAGCAGGAAACCTTTGGGTTGGTCTATTCCAAGCCCCATACTTTACTCATAGGGAAACTGAGGCCCAGAAAAGTCTCCTGACTCCCAATCCAGTGACCATTGTCTTAAGAGTGACCTTGAAGAGGGGTAACCTCGATGTGAGCAATCAATAAATAGAAAACACTACAAAAACACTCTTGGGATCCAGGGAAAATGTGCCAAAGGTGAGCAGCCCTTTTGCTAAGAGAAATGGACTTAATTTCCAAATAGCAAAGAGAAAGAATGGACCTTAAAAACAAAGGTAATCCATAGAATTTGCAACCAAGGGAAAATTTTTTAAGTTAAAATTGAGAAGCACTTCTTGCTCTCCACACAAAAAGCTGTAAAGGGGTGATACAGAGACCATGAGGAGCTGACTCTGCAGACTTATAAAAATTCAAGCAATACTCTGATACAGAGGTAGGCTTTACTAGGGCAGGTCTGGGGGAGCTTTCTCCCGTGCCTGGAATCACAATGGGTGCAGCGGAATCTCTGTCATTAAAATTTGAAGGTGGATAAACAGTAAATATTTCCAGGGATAATTACTTAGCATTGGGCAAACTTCAAAGTGTTAGAAGTTCCAGCTCCTTTTGGATGGGTGCCAAACAGCCAGGGGTGTTTATCTAAAGCTTATCCGACTCATATGAGTGGCAGAGGTGGGTGCAATTTGGCAGATGTTCTTTATACAGTTATGTTTGAGAGGTTTCATAATAACAGTTAAAAAAAAGTCCCCTATGGATAAGTTTATTATTTCCACAATGTCATCACTGACAGAAGCATGCCTGCAGACCCCCTTTGGCCTTCCTCTTCCATCCTGTCAGTCCTTGTTTATAAATCCCAACAAAAGCAGCAAAACTTAGTTTGTAAGATGAGGATTTTCCCTGGAATTCGTTTTCTGGAAGAGTCTGTATCCACTGGAATTTTACAACAGAACAGGGGATGTGGCTATTTGTTGCTGAATGTTTCAATTCTGAGTATATTTATTAACTGTTCTTATATTCTTATCATAGAGAAAAATACAAGAGAGAGATCCCAGCCCTTCAAGATGCTCTGGGTTGAGATTCCAGCTATGTCACCATCCTGGGGTTTTCACCTTGAGTAAGTCACTTAAAAACTTGATCCTAAGCTTTCTCATCTACAAACTAAGAGGATGGATCAAAGAATCATTAAGATTTCCAGTTCTAAAATAATGAAGCCACTGTCAGCGCTGGAATAGGTGTTAGACATTTTACAGTTTGCTTTGCAGATGGGCAAACTGATTGATAGGGACAGTTAACTTTGCCTGTTTAGGTATCAAGCTTCTCAAAGCAAGAAGAAATTGGCACCTGAAATGGTCATATTACCATTCAGGACAACACATAACACACTTCCTAAATGTGTGGTACAGAAGCAATAGACTTTGGCATTAATGTCTCAGGAAGGCTCCGTGAAGGAGAATGGGAATTTGCCAGAAGAAAGGGGGAAGGGTGGCAGGACTGGACAGCACGGCTGGGGTGCAGAGGGGGGTGTGGCGGGCATGTCCCGTCCAGGCCGTGCGCTGAGGCAGAATTCCCCAAATTGCCGGTGTGTCCTGCTCTGGTACTTACACCGTGATTTTAGGTGGTACGTGGACTTGGTATTAACTGTAGACTCTTGTGACGTAAGTTATTTCCTTTTCATTTCTCCTTTAATCCCTCTGATTATGTCAAGGAGAAAGACTCACGTTTGTGCTAAAATACCTTTAAGAGTTCTCCCTCTTCCATCCCCACCTCACTTTTTTAACCACAGGGAGAGCAAATCTTAGGCTCAGAAACATCAAGCAACGTTGTCTCCTAAATTTAATAATTTTGATTTGTTCTTGTATTTACCTTGTGGTTTTCTTCTATTAATAGGGCAAGTAATACATTTTCTT
>PVKY010006345.1:0-16089 GCA_004027775.1 Bradypus variegatus
TGTCCATGTGGTTGGTGCTCCTCGTGAGACAGAGGATGTCCCAGAAACAATGGTGGAAGCTGTAAGATGTGGGATGGCCCGGCATTGGAAACCTCACATCACTTCCGTCACGTTCAGCAAGCCACGCAGGCCGGCTCAGACTCAAGGAATGGGGGTTGCACTTCACCTCCTTTCTGAGGCATGACAAGGTCACATTGGAGCAGAGCACGTGAGTTGGGCGATGTCATGGCCATGCTTGGAAAATACAGCCTGCCACACTCCTTCACTTCCCTGAGGCTCAAGGTTCTATATCTAGAAAAAGAAGACATAATAATGTCCAGACAGGACTGTAGGGGAGAGAAAATGGCCTTGGCTTCTTCTGGGAACTGCCTTCTTTGTGATACCCACCCTCAGGAATCATGCCCTGCTGCACAAGGACATTTGTTGCCACATTGTTTGAAAAAAGCAAAATATGGAAAAACATAAATGTCCATTAATCTACAGAGTTCCCTCGTCTGTAAAGTGGAGACCATCATAAAAGCTGCCTCAGAGGGGGTGAAATGAAGACATTTAGAAAAGTACCTGGGTGGTGGTTCTCCGCTGGAGTGATGGGACATTTTGGGTTGTCACAACTAGGAAATGTTGTGAGAGGCCAGGGGTGCTGCCCCACACCCCGCAACACCCAGGTGACCCCATGACTGAGAAGGGCCCGCCCACCCTGCAGGAGTGCCGAGCGGGGACCCCGCTTGGGGCAGCACCTGGCACGGGGCAGGAGCTTCTCAGGTTGGTTGTTTTTAAAATCCCTTCCTATCGAGTGCTGGTTGGTGAGTGTAGAAGACAACCAGGGCCTGTGACCCAGCCCGCAGGGGAGGTAATTTTGAGAATGACTTAAAATCCCCCGAGCGCTTTATTCCTTCTGACCCAGGGAAGGACTTAGAGTGGGAGGCCGGGTGGTGTAAAAATGTTCTGTTTGGGTTTTACAACAACAGAGCTTGCTGGGAACTTAAGTCTGTGACTGTAGGGTGAGGAGAGGCCGTGGGGTAGAGATGCTCCCGGCGAGACCAGCACCCCGCAGTCAGCGTCGCGAACAGGAGGCGATCGCAGCTGGCGCCGGACGAGCCCTCGGAGGCTCCGTGGAGGAAGGGCGCTGTGCCCTGCTGGGGACCAGGGGCCACCCGCTGCCAGGCGCTGGCTCCTCCGGAGACCCTCTGCTGTCGATGTGAGGTCGTGCCCTCCTTGTGGTCCCAGGCTGATGATGGGGTGAGGTGGTGCCCCAGGGCCCCATGCGACGGCAGCCACATTGTCAGCTCCCCGGGTGCCACTTGCTCCCTTTCCTTCTCCTGCACAGTGTCACCTCCAGAAACCCTGTCTCAGCACCCTTTCTCAGAGGGCCCCTCTGTCACTCGCATCACAGAGTATCAGGGAGGCAGGCTCAGTCCGAGGCCCGGCGCTTCCTGGCTGGTGAACTCAGACCCGCCACCAGGCTCATCGTGCCTTTGTTCTCATCCTAACCCTACATCGTGGGGTGACCATCAGGGTTGGCAAGTCAGGGCAGATGAGGCACGGGGGCAGGAGCGCCGCATGCAGGCTTGAAGCTTCACTGACAAATGCACCCCTGACTCGGATGTGGCTTTCCCACCACCACCACCCCCTCAGGGCAGCAGTTTCCCCTCAAACAGGAAAAAAGGTCTCTAGGGACTGGATGAGGGTGTCCAATGCTCGAGGGGTGTCTTCTTCTCCCTGTACTCTGCAGGTCCCCGGCCCACCCGTGGCCTCTCCACGCCCCCTACACTCACACGGCTCTCCCTCCTGCATGAACATTTAAAATGTGCTTATCTCTTGGCAGAAAAACATCCACTTTACATTAGCAGACACCACCGTGCCAGTTAAAGATTCCTCTGAATTAATCAGCCTCGTGTAACAGGTTCCTGAGGGCTGGAGGACACAGAGCCTCGATTTTCTCATTTGGGAAAAGGGGGCCGTCGCATCTACCCAATAGATGATTGCAAGATTCAATACAATCAGGTGTCAGACACTCAGCACAAGCTCTGCATAAAACAAGCACCCAGCAGGTAATCAGCACCCCTTCCTGCGACCTCTCTCAAAAAGGTAAAATCTGGGTGGACAGCTAGATGCAAAGGCTCCTGTAGGATGTACTTGTGGCAGGTTGGAGCCAAGAAAGAAGAACAAGAATTTCAGTAGCCTTAGATCCAGCTCTAGGACAAAAAATAGGAAGAAAAAATATCAGAAGAACATAAATTTCACCATGAATGTTGGTGATATTTAAATAAGATTTAAATTCATGCAGCATTTAAACAGAAAAGCAGGAAATGGCATTAAATTCACATAAGTGCCAGCTTAGGCACCCCAGAGTCAGAAATGTCAACTATGGCCCCATGATGGAGCTGGTATCTGGCTGAAAATGGATTATGAAAGGGGTTCAAGAGTTTCCATAGATCATCCCTTCAAACCATCAGCATTGCAAAGTGTGATTACTAAATCATTTGACATGTACAGTTAGTCATATTTTAACAAGACATAATGGACAGGTCTTGTCAGCTCACCTCATCCGTTAACGTTTCTCGGGTTCACCTCCCGGGGGGAATCTTCCTGTTTAACGGTACGAACCCAGTGGCTGAGACACAGGGAAAGACAGAGGTCGGGGGGGCCGGGGGGAGGTGTCGGGTCGGCTCAGGTCCTGCGAGAGCACAGCCCGGCTCCGCCCCTGGCCCGGGAGATGCTTGGGGGCCTGCGTCGCCCCAGGAGGAGTGGGCAAGAGTCTCCCCAGTTGCGGCAAGTAGGCCAGGTTCCCTAGAGGCACAGCCCGAGATGCGCCACCTGTGCGCCTGATTTGCTGAGTGAGGCCTCTCCGGGGACCTGGAAGGAGGGAGGGAAGCAGGAGAGGCTGGGGGAAGAAGTGGGGCAAACATGGTGTCATAGTTTCCCGTGGCTGCTGAAACAAAGTACCACAAGCTTGGAGGTCCTCAGACTTCAGCCCAAATCCACCACCAAGGTGCCAGCCGGGCTCTAGAGGAGGGTCCTTGCTGGCCTCTTCCAGCTTCCAGTGGCTGCCGGCGTCCCTTGGCTTGTGGCTGCATCCCCTAACCTCTGCCTCCATCATCACATTGACTGCTTCCTCCTCCGCAGTTGGATCTCCCTCTTAGGTATAAGGGCACCTGTGATTCCATGCAGGGCCCACCTGCATCACCCAGGATAAGCTCCTCTCACCACCCTTTGCTCAGTCACACCTGCAAGGATCCATTTGCAGGCTCGATATGTTTGGGAGGCCTGATTCGGCCTACAACGGATGGGGTGCAGGAGAAGTCTGACCCCCGGAATGTGGATCACCCCCAGGGATGTACTAAACACTTGCTCATGCAGTCAGGGCTTGGCCAGAGGCTGCCCCAGGGGCAGGCAGGGTTGGGAAGACTCTCCCAGGTTTCTCCGGGTGAGGGAGTTCTCATGGCCGAAGGAAGTCGTCCAAAGAAGGATGCAGATGTGAGCTGTGAGCCGCCAGTGCCCACAGCAGCCAGGACCGCAGGCACCGCTCCGCAGGGGAGCCCGGCAGGCCCCGAGGGCACCGGCCACCGGCAGCCTATGCTCAGGCATCGCTCTTCCCGTCACCGGGTGCCTTGTGTCCTGCTTGAGTCTTACTGCCTGCACCCTGGGGGTCTCTGGGTACGGGCACCAAATGCAGGAAGAGAACAGATGATGTTCTCCTTTCCATGAGTTCACATAATTGGGTCACTTCCCTCCTCTGTGCCTTGTTTGCTTCATGGGAGAGAGGCCAAGCGGATCTAGTTGCTCTCTGAGTTTTCTTCCTGCTCTAACCTTCTAATAGTTTACACTGATAGTCCAAATTAATGCAACTCTAGGTAAACTAAAAACAAGGCCTGTGATAGCTGAAGGACTAAAAATCCTAGGGGTTCCTGCTTCAGGCACAGCTGGATCCAGGCACTTAGGTAATGTCGTCACAACTTGGCATCCTGCATCAACCGGTTCTTGCTCTGGGTTGGCTCTGATCTCAGTCAGGCTCTCCGTGGGGTGTCCTCTCACAGCTCCAGGGCTACCTCTTACAGGTTTAACCCCCCAGTGAAGGTAGAGTGCCGCTTCCCCCACGCCTTCAGCTGAAGTCCCAGGAAGGCTCGCCTTGCCCTGGCTTAACCTCCTGCTTGCTCTTGAACCGGTCACGGTGGCCACTCACTGTGACTGGTCAGCCTTGAATCACATGCCCACTCTCGGGGCCCAGGCCGCAACGTCAGGGAAACCATACAGCCAGGAATTCAGAAGGGGTGGTTTCCCCAAAGTGCACAGCATTCCCTTATGAGAAGGAGCGATGCGTGCTGGGTAGCCAGCCAACCCATGTCCCCTGGGTGATGAGACCCTGAGCTCTGCTTCACGTGGCGGGAGCAGGGCACGGCGCGGTCCACCCCAGCTGAGGGCTCCGGGGGTGAGTCGTCTGTATAATTTCAAAGCAACAATAGAACCCACAGCAGCTGCTCTGTTGTTCATTACCACGATGAGCTGACAATTCTAGACTATACCAGTGACAAAACGCTCCTTCCCACCAGGACACAGCACCTCCCTCCCCCACTGGGACACCAGAAAGAGACCCCCCCAAAATGGGCAACTCCTGTCAGAGACACATCTTGATTCTTAAATCACTAATCATCTGATGCATCTGACAGCAAGTTACAGAAACTGCTCAAATGATGTGAGCAAAAATAGAGAATATTTATTGGACAGATACAGGAGGTCCTGATGGAATCTAGGGATAGAAGTGAGTTTCATGAGTGATAAGAAGTGAGGACTAAATAATATCGGGAAAAAAGCTGCCCCCCCCATCTGTCCCTCTGCCTCTGGTTTTTATTTGCTTCATTTGCATACAAGCTGCATCCACTGTGGGTCACAAGGAAATCGTCAGCACTAGGGTGGGGAGACCCTCACCTGGGCGTCGGGGACAGATGTGTGCCTGCCTGTTCCCGGCAGAGCCCTCTGCCCCATGGCTCCGACCCCAATTACATGCTTGGCTCATTTTCTGTCTATGAGAGTCAGAATCTCGCCTCCTCATTAGCTTATCTGTCTTCACAGCTCTTCCTCGCCCAGACCTGCTCTCGTAAATCCAGTAGCCTGCTGCATTCTCTTGTCATTAACACAGGAGGTAGAATGTATCCATGCATGTTGCAGCTGTCAGAAAGACTGAAGGGAAACCAGGGTAACAAATAGCACCCACATCCCAGCACTCAACACCAGAAAGGTTTCCTTCTCCCCCAGCTGCCTGCCATCGTGGCTGCCCAGGGAGGCTGTTGCTATCGTGGTCACTCAAGGACCCCAGCCGATGGGGCAACCACCCTCACCAACACTGCCAGCCATCGTGCCGAGGAAAAGAGCTCCGGAAGGTCTCACACTGGAAGTTAAATGCTCCCACAAGGAAACAACACGTAATAGTGACATACCCACGCAACAAGCAAGCCGGGTGGATGAGCCTGTCATGTGCCCAGAAAAAGAAGCAGAGATATTTGACCAATAGTTCTGACTACCTCAGTATGCAGAATACGGACTGTGGCCCTGCAGGCATAAGCACATAGTTACAGAGGCACCGAGTCACAGCCCTCCAACACCCACGCACCCACCCGTGCACACACATCTCTGCTGCCTGCCCCGTGGGCCAAGCAGTGCAGTTCCAAACCCTGGCATGTGTTGCCCCAACTTACCTCTACCGAGAATGGGGTGCACAGCTCCTAAGTCCACCATATACCTGTTTCACCTCCTTATCCTTTAGCCAAAATCCAGGTACTACCTTTTGCCTCAGTCTGTTATCTTCCTTCCTTTCTTTGTTCCTCCCTTCCTCCCTCCCTCCCTCCCTTCCTCTCTCCAAGAAGTTATCTCATCTGTGACAATTCACCCTGAGTTAAAAATGGAAAGCTGGAAAGAAAAAAAGCCCCAAACTAAAGCCCGTCTGGCCTCCGAAGCAAGGCGAGATGCGGCCAGGCCACCAGTTATAATAAAGCCACCTGTGCTTGTTCCTTCTGGCTTTTCCATCGGATTTAAGTACTTGTGCTGTTGGCAGATATTTAGGATGACAAACACCTCCGACTCATAAATGGATCTGGGTCCACATTTCTTTCCGGAGTTATTGATCACCCCTGCAAGCCAAACCTCACAAAAGCCCCTCTGTGCATTTTGTATTCATGCTACCTCCATGTGAAGATAAAAGGGAGCTTGGTTGGAAATGCTTTTTATGATGTTTGAACAACCTGGTAATCTCTGCTTTGCTTTTTCCACTCCCCTCTAAGTGCTGAAGGGAGGGGTTCATCCTCTAAAAGGGCAGACTGGGGCCGAGCAGGGCTTGTCCCCACTGAGCGGGAGGCAGCGTGGGAACTCGGTCTCGAGGCTTTCTGGCCGTGTGTCCTTGGGAACCCTGAGTGTCCATGATTCCGGGGCTTGCCAAGCCCCAGGGCGGGCGCCCTGAAGTGAGGGCAACCGTACCTGTCTCTTGGGGTTCTCCTGAGCACTGAATGGGTTCATCCATGGAACGTGGTTTGCTGCTCCTAATCCTGCCACATCCCAGTGCTCAGCAGACGGGGAGCCTCGCCCCTTCCCATCCCCACGCCGGGGGAGCCAGCGAAGCCCACACCAGGAGAGAGATCTCACAGCTCTGCGGCCGCCCCTTGTCCTCCCTGCAGCTACTGTAACAAGTTACCACGGACCCGGTGGCTTCAGACAACACGTGCTCTCTTCCAGCTTCGGAGGTTGGGTGTCTGAAATCAGCTCCACTGGGCTGAAATTGAGGTGTCAGCAGGACTGCACCCCCTAGGAAGCCCAGGGACAATCCGTTCCCTTGCCTTTTCCGACTTGGGAGCAGCAGTCTTCACGTTCCTCAGCTCAGCCCCTTCCGCCACCTTCAGAGCCAGCAGCGTGGCGTCAGCTTCGGTTGGACGTTGCTTCTTTCCTCCCTGGGCCTCCCTCCTGGCGGGACACTTGTGATTATATTAAGGGGCCTCCCAGGTGACTCAGGGTGATCTCCCCATCTCAAGAGCCTTTACTTACTCACATCTGCAGAATCTCCTTTGCCAGAAAGGTTAACAGTCACAGATTCCAGGAAGTAGGACATGGATGTCTTTGGGGGGCGTTACTGAGCTGACCAACACTCCTCCAAAGACTCACCCCAATTTTCAGTTAGGATGAGGGCTGAAGAACTCTTAGCCTCCCCTGGGAGCTGAGGCCGGGGTCACGAGGCTCTTCCACTGACCTTGTCTCTTAAACATCAGCCGAGGTGAAAGACCCACAATGCTGGAGCCAGTCCGCCCAGGGCAGAGCCCGAGTTTCGCTGCTTCCCAGCTGGGTGACTGTCGGCAAGTTCCTTCACAATCCGTTTCCTCATCTGGAATATGGGAAGAACGGCAGTGCCCACTCATATGGCCGTTCTGAGGACAAAATGATTTCACGTGTGCCTGGATTGACATGTTTGGACTTCTCCGAGATGGGGGGCTCTGCAGAGGGAGTGATCCCAGGGAGCAGACCGAAAAAGTGGGGAGCAGAAGCGGGAGATATGTCGAGCTGGGGACCATGGTGGGCAACTGGAGGGGAAGCCCACAGACACCCTCCGAGGAGCCACGAGGAATGTCAGGGTTGCCCCCTCACAAGTGGTGTGGGGATTTCCATGCACACGATCTACCGAGGGTGTGCTCACGAGACCCCTGTATGGGAGTGGAGGAAGTGGGGTAGGGAAGGAAGGAAGCTGACCGCACGGCGCTCTGGATGGTGAGCACCACACAGTTTGTCCCTCCTTGAGGCGGGGAGCTGGGTGTTTGTACAGTGGGTAAGGAGCGGGGTGGGTGCTACACAACTCCCAGCACCTCTGGGGGAGGCAGCTCCGATCACCCAGGGGATATGCGGTGTACGCTGTTAGCAAGTCCCAGAGAAGTCCCGGAGTGCCAGTCCCGGAGAAGCAGCCAGGAGATGGGGGGGCTCCAGCAGCTTCTGTTGTACCAGCATCTGCTGTACACAGAAAGCAGAACCAAATGCCTACTGTTCACAAGGATTTACTCTTAGCAGTGACCCCAAAACAGCCACAGCTTGCCCCTTTCTCCCCCTCTTTCTCTTGCCATCCCCTGGGCTGTGGCCTGTGATGAAAACTCGTGCCCCCCACCCCCGCCCCCCACCTCTTCCCAGGTCTCTGACAGGTGCGACTACGTCTTCGTCGACGGGAAGGAGATGAAAGGCAAGGTGGATGTGGTGGTGGACTTCACCCACCAGCACCTGAGGGGTCCCCTGGAAATGACGGTGTGGGTGCCCCGGCTCCCGCTGCAGATCGAAGTCTCCGACACGGAGCTCAATCAGATCAAGGGCTGGAGGGTGCCCATCGTCTCCAGCAAAAGGTGAGTGTGCCCGAGACTCCCTCACGGGGCCCGAGTCAGAGGGGCTTCGGCTCCAGAGGAAGCTGGTTCCCGGCAGCACCGGTGCTATCCGGGCACAGGCAATGCTCAGGACACGTCTCTCCCCGTCTCTGAGCTCGGACTGGCTCAGGGCTGGCTTCATTCTTCGTCCTGCTTCTCTCAGGAGAGTGCAGGCTTCCGGCCCATCCTCCCTGCAACTCCCACAGACAGTCCCTTTCCCAGTAGTTCCAACCGAAGTCCTGCCTTTAATTCTCCCCTCTCCTGGTCAAATTCCCATCCCTGATCTAAACACTGGCCAAGGCGTTAAATCACCTGGCTGACGACTCTGGCCACCATCCCCTGGCTGGAGCCGAGTGGCTGGAGGAAGTGGCCATCCCTGCCCGAGCCGTGGACCAAGACCAGGAGAAGGGGCTGATGCCGAGAAGGCACAAAGCAGACACCCACCAGAGAGGCCTCCACACAGACGCTGCCTGGCCTCGCCGCCGGAGCCTGCCACTGGCTCAGAAGCCCTGAGCTGGCACTTTTCTGCTCTGTGCCGCTGTGTTACTCTGATGGGTGCTCTACAGAGTCCGCACATCCCCCAGCAGGCCCACAAATGGCACCAGGTAAAGAGAGAGCTGTCGAAGCTCAAAGCTGTGGAGGCTTTCTCATCTCAGGGAGACCCACGCACAGCGGCATGGAGAATGCCAAGGCAAGCAGATGCCAAACTAGAAAGGGCAAGTCCCTGACATCTGTGCCCTCTTTCAGCAGAGATTGGAGAATCTGTGCTTATTCAAGAGATGATTATAGGGTCTTTCCTATGGAAGCCCAACCCTTTAGTCCAGGAGCGTAAGAGAGGGAATGGCTCAGGAGGCAGGCCGCAGGCCCTGGGTGCAGTTGGAAGATGGTTTTGGCAACAATCCCTTTCTTAACTGTGGGATTTGTTGTTTTGAGTTGGGAGGGTGTAGTTAGGAATTATTATCAAAGCTGCAGAGAGCAGGAAACTGCAGGGAAGGATTTGCAAAAAGAACCCAGAAGACAGGTTGTGGCACGTCCTGGATGCTGTCAGGGCTGCCCAGGTCAGCTACAAGCACGGAGCACGCAGGAGCGTGCACAGCTGTTGTTGGGCTGATCGCACGAGGCTGACGGCTCACGCACATCCCAGCCCTCCTGTGTGAACTGACAGATGGGACGATTTCGGTTGTTCACTGCCCTATCATATCGGCTGCCTATTGCTACACAACTTAGTGGCTTAAAGTTACCCCACAACCCAGTGGCTTCAAAGAATAGCTTTTATTATCTCGTGGTTTCTATGGGTCAGGAACCCCGAGTCCCCCAGCTGGGTCCCCACAGGCTGCGATCAGTGGGCAGCAAGGGCTGTGTTCTCATCTCAAGGTTCATGTGGGGAAGGAGCCGCATCCCAGCTCGCTCCTGGGGCGGGGGCAGGTTTCAGTTCCTGGGGGGCAGGTGGGCTTGAGGGCCTCGGTTCCCCCCCCGGTTGTCCCCCAGAGACCACCACAGGTCCTCGACACATCGGCCTCTCTGTGGGCAGCTCCCAGCACAGCAGCTTGCTTCATCAGCATAGGTGAGTGAGAAGAACCAGGAAAGAGAACCCTGCAAGACAGAAGTCATGGTCTCTAAAAACCCAGTCTTGGAAGTGTCACCCAATCACTTTGGCATCTCTGTTTGTTAAGAGCAAAGCATTAGGTCCAGCCCAGACTTGAGGCATTGGGGGTCACACAAGGAAGCAAGGACCACCAGGGCCTCGGGGCAGCTGCCCAGCACACCCCTCCATGCTGACCGGTCAGGGCCCCCCCGAGCTGCTTGTCTGGGAAGGTGGGGAGCATGGCTGGCCCCGTCTGCAGCCTTGCCGTGCTGCATGCAGCGCCTGCCTGACGGCCGACCCAGTGGGAATTATCTGCTAAACTGAACTGACTCTTTGACAGGCCAGCTCGGGACAGCGAGGAGGAGGATGAGGATGAGAGGAGGGGTCGAGGCTGCGCCCTGCAGTACCAGCACGCCATGATGCGGGTCTTGGCGCAGTTTGTGGCCGAGGCGGGCGGCCCCGGGGGGCACCTGGCACACCTGCTAGGCGCGGACTGGCAGGCAGACGTCACGGAGCTGGTCGCCGACTTCGTGCAGGTGGAGGAGCCGAGGATCGCCAGGCTGCAGGGGACACAGGTCCTCATTGGGCAGGAGCTCGGCATGACCACCATTCAGGTGAGAGACCCCAAGCCACGGCCTCCCTGTGTCCCTGCCGTGACTCTGCCCGAGCGAATGCAGCTGTTTGTCACTGCTGAGGACAGCAGCTGCTCTTAGAGTGAATATGTTTAGAGAAAGCCGTCAGTAAGTAATACAGTCGGTGCAGACATGGGCCAGACTCTTGAAGCTCCTCACACATCAATTAGATCAGAAACACTGAACCAGCTCCTCCAGTTGAGCCACATTTGAAACTGTGGAGTGTTATTTTTCCCTAAGCCATGGTGGGTGTTACTCTCTTAGGAAACAAGCCCTGGAGGTGGGAGTTGGGAGTTGGATTGGGCCCCCCGAAAAGATAAGTTCAAACCCAAAACTCCCATCCTGTGAATACGACCTTATTTGGAAACGGGGTCTTTAAAGACAAAATTGGGGCAGATGAAGCCAACACGGTTCGAGCAGGCCCTGGTCCCATATGACTGGTGTCCTTATAAGGAGAGGAGTTGGTCATGGACAGACAGAGGGGACACTAAGTGACCCCTCGGAGGAAGAGAATTCCACGGATTGCTGGCCACCCTCCGCCAGGAGCCGGAGGAGAAGCACGGAACAGCTCCCTCCCGGCAGATGTCAGCGGGAGCAAGGTTTGGGGACTTCAGACCTCCACAGCTTCAAGACAACACATCTCCGTTGCTTTAGGCCGCCCTGTTTGTGGTTATTGCTCACCTGCCCCAGGAAATGAAGACAGTGAGACAGCCCCATCGGAACTAGCGGCCCAGCTGCTGACCAACGGTGTCTCCCCCTCGCCCACCCTGCCTCATTGGCCGCTGCCACCGCAGCCTCTTTCTGTCCTCCCTCACGTCACCACTGCTGCCACAGCCCAGGCTCAGGCTTTTGAGAAGGTGAGCGTCTCAGAAAGGGGCCGAAGCAAGTGACAGTCACCTTGACCCCACTGGTCTTGTGGACACGCACTCCTGGGGAATGGCCCGGATGGGACCAGTGTGTACGTGAAGCAAAGACGTTCACAGAACATGTCCTGGGAGGCTCGCTGGGCCTGGCCATTCACCTCCCAATGCAGTCAGCGTTGTCCAGCGAGACAGAGCCAGGGGACACACACACACGCGTGCATGGAGATGTGTAGCTGTGTGTGCATAAAGAGATGTATTTTAGGGGATTGGCTCATGCAATTGTGGGGGTGGCAGGTCCAAAATCCATAGGACAGGCTGGAAATTCCCACAGACACTGATGCCACCACCTTGAGGCAGGGTTTCTTCTTCCCCGGGAAACGTCAGCTGTGGCTCTTAAGGCCTTCAGCTGACGGGATGAGACTCAGCCAGTGATGAGGATCAGCTCCTTTACCTAAAGCCAGTGACCGTGCGTGTCCACCCCCTTCTGTGAGTCACCTTCACGACAACATCTACACTAGCGTTGGACCAAACACCTGGGCACTGTAGTCTGGACAAGCTGACACATAAAACGAACCCCCCCGGCTCTTGTCTGAGAGTAAAGGAAGAGTTCGTTCCTCAGGAGATGCCGTTAGAGCAGAGGTGACCGGCCTTTGGCCAGTCTGTGGCGTTCCCGACCCAGCTGTGCGGAGGGCGCCGTATGGGGTTATGGGAGACTTAGGACACGGCCATTCTGGGAAAGTGGCTGGTATTTAAAAGAGATCATTTTATTCAAGTAGGAAAATACATGGGTGTGGGCTGAGTCCAAATGAGTGGACTCATTTCAGAGTCACGTGAAATGATCTGAGCCGAGCTGAGTGACGAGACCTGCTGAGCCCTGAGTATCGGGAAGCACAAGGGAGTGGCGAAGACTGTGGTGAAGGCCACGAAGAGGAGAGGCTCACCCAGTGCAGCCAGATGTGGCAATTCTTCCAAAAAAGCTGAAAATATGTCTTTTTCTATGAAAACTTCTGTTTTTAAATGATGGCCATTGGTTGGATTTTAAAGTATTATTTATGCCAAACAAAATCTATGTGCCCCATAGACACCTTTCACCTTCTGCAACTGAGTAACAAATTGAAAGACCAACTCCCTGCCAAGTCCCTGTGATATCTGGAAACTGGAACCAACATGAGAATTTGGTACTGACCGTTCACTCTACACGATAATTCAAGGACACAGGAGCTCTGGTTACTGGGAGGGGTTGTTGAACCGGCCTCCCATGCATTAGAGATGAAATAGTCCTTATGGGGCATATTGTCCTGGGGCCTCAGTTCTCCCCCTTTTATTTCTTCCCCCTGAGTCCTCCTCAGCTATAAATTCACTTGTCCACTTCCTTCTGGGCACTCGTAGCTCATACTCACCGCCATGTGTATTGTCACCACCAGACCCAGAAACGGAAGGTGACATCTGGATAGAAATACAGAGCTTTGGTTGCTGGGCTTGAGGAGCCCTGGGAAAACGGCTTCCTTGACATACATCTTCATAAATATCACCAACAACTTGAAAGAGTGAATAGGTCGAGGAGGAGACGAAGGAAGGGTAAACCCCGTTTCACCCAGAAGGGTAAAGTTTCACAGGGAGCCACCTAGTCAGCCCCCGACCCGGTGTGAGAGGCAGGGAAGCGGGGAACGGATCACAGCTGTTCTTCAAGCTCTAACCTGAACACAGAAATAAACTGGGCGTCGGTTCACTTCCCAGAGTACAGAGGAGAAATGAGGCTCTGGGCGGCCGGTGCTGGGTGGTCACTCAGCACCTGCACTTATCTGAAGATGCAACACGACACCCCAAAATGTAACTGCACGACCGCCAGGGTCCCCCAAAGTGTGGACGGAGGCCCTGGGGACCT
Organism: Bradypus variegatus; assembly: GCA_004027775.1. Taxonomy (NCBI): domain Eukaryota; kingdom Metazoa; phylum Chordata; class Mammalia; order Pilosa; family Bradypodidae; genus Bradypus; species Bradypus variegatus. The sequence continues at coordinate 13,344 of PVKY010006345.1, forward strand.
GCTCGGTGATTCTAGGTGGTACGTGGGCCAATGATCACTGCCTTTTAGTTCCACCATGAGAAAAAAATATATAAATACCTTTTATACTTATTTTTATACAGATTATAAATCTATAACTAGCACATCAAAATGATTATTCTTAGGTGCTATGAATTTTTTTAAACCAAATCATTTAAGTCAAATAAATAAGCTTACACTAAATATTCACTAGGTGAGAGCAGAGATACTCTGCACTACAGAATAATCATAAAGCTCGTCTTCAAATCGATGAGCGTGACTTCTCCTACCAGAAACAGGAATTGTGTGTGCTAACGGAGTTTATTTATGGGATGGGGGGGTCATGCCAAGAGCTACACCCTGTCCTCCCCTTGGCACCACGTGGCTGTTCCTTAAAAAATGCATTGTATTTTCACATAGAATAAATGTTCGCAAAGAAGGCACGGATGGGAGGGGCCCCTGCCTGTTCGTTCCGGCCTGTGGCTGCCTCTGCCTGGCACCAGGCAGCCCTGCCCGGTGGACTTCCGGAGCAGCCGGAAGCCTGCCCTTGTCCTGTCGGTTCTGCCCCTCAGATCCTGTCCCCGCTGTCGGACGCCATCTTGGCCGAGAGGACCATCACGGTGCTGGATGAGAAGGTGACCGTCTCAGACCTCGGCGTCCAGCTGGTGACCGGCCTGTCCCTCTCCCTGCAGCTCAGCCCGGGGAGCAACAGAGCCATCTTCGCCACTGTGGTGGCGCAGGAACTTTTGCAAAGGCCCAAACAGGTACTCGGGCAGGGCTGGGTCACACAGCAAGAGGGGTTGCATGGCAGTGGGGGGGGGTCACGGGTCAGTTGGGGTTATGTGTCAGGTGGGCCACGTCAGCTGGGTCACAGGTCAGGTGGGTCACACATCAGTGGAGATTACACATCAGGTGGGTCGCAGGTCAGGTGTTTCTCAGTCTGTGGAGTGGGAGAAGCCCCTGGGAAGCAGGTGACTGCTCTGCCTCTTCCTTCCTGACTCTTCCAAACAGAGGTTTTAAAAAGACTGCAAGGAGTAAAAGGTGATGGGCCACCAAGAGACCGAGAGACTGGGCCCGGCTCCCCTTGCCCTGGCCACCGTGCCGAGTGCCACTCTTGTAGTCGCCACACGACATGGTCTTCTCTTCCCTCTCCCGCCAGGAGCCAGTCGTGGCCCCAGACACGGCACGCTGTGCCCGGCGATGGGAGGGGGTGTGGGCAGAGGGCGGACTCAGAGCTGTCAGCGACCGGGGTCCTGGGGGATGCCCCCACACTGCTCCCTGGGGCGCGGGGCGGAGCCACAGTCGCTGTCGGTTGCCATTTTCTTTCCCCTCCGCTGAAACGCTGAGGGACGGCAATGCGCTGATAGAGTGTGTGTGGATGATGTGTGTGTTGTCATGCACCTGTGTATTGTGTTGGGTGTGTGTACACACGTGTAGGTGGCCATAGATGCAGTGGTTTCCAAACACCAAGGACTTGGAATGAAAGTTGGAGACTGGTGCTCATCCCGCCCTCCCCCAGGGTCGGGAAACATCGCTTCCTGGAAGGAACGCACAGATTTTGGTGAACGTTGACTAACTGCAGCCACTGGGCAGGGACCATTCATTCTCTCTGCACCTGGTGACAAGGGTCGCCCTCGCGTGGGGCTGGGACTCCTGCAGCCCTCGCAGATTTTCTGGCAGCTTCCTTCTCAGGCAGGAGCCTCTCCACGCAGCTCTGCCATCAGCAGGGTGGGTGACCAGTCTCTGTCCCTGAGGGCGCAGGCTGAGGCTGGCATGTCCAGAGCAGGAAGGGGACCAAGCCGGTCTCACCACAGGACACGAAGAGCGACCCTGTTTCCCCAGCCCGCAGGTGTCACTGACGGCCCCCTGCCAGGTATCAGCCAGTCCCCGGGGGGCTCTGGGTCATGGGGTGTGGAGCTGTGAGTTAGAAAACGCTTGGAAGAGGCTGACCTCAGCAGCAGATAAGGATTCTTCTCAAGGAAGGACAGCAGCCAGGTCACAAGTTACAGATAGAAGAGAAATAATCCGAGGCTTCTTTCTGTCTTCGTGGTGCGATAAATCAGGTGACCACCACTTAAGAGTTAAGAAGCGATAAGACACAGAACCGAGCCAAAGAGCTAATCCATTTCTGACTCACAGAGGTGAACTTCCTACCCTGAGATTTGCTCAGTGGCTGGTTGGATGGCTCTGACGTTTCAGTTTCCAGAAAGCCAGGGAGCATTTGAATTTCCTGCTTGGGTTTCATCGGAGATTGGAAGAACCTGGTAAATCAGTGTCACATCCAGTCACAACCTGGCAAGGTTTTCCACTTAGCAGCAAGTCCAAACCAATGGCTGACGACACAAGTGTTTATTGGCAGGAAAGCCACCAGCCTCGTTTGAGGGGTCTTTCTCCTGCCTCCAAGACTAGATTTTGCCAGCGTAAAAGTTACTTCTGTTGCAGTCAAGGACATCTGTCTGGTAGCCAGGAAGAGAAATCCACTTGCGCAAGCTCCAATGACAAGGTTGTTTTGAAGATTAGGGAATCTTGAGGCACCCAGCTTTACGAACTTGGAGAAATTAGAAAGTCAGCTGGCTCTTGCACGCACTCTCCCCCTCCTCTATAATTTTCTTTGGGTCTCAGTGATTTTTCTTGTGCCCAGACATTTGCTTATCCGTGATCCATCATGCTTGCGCCAAAGCGGGGGCTTCCTTGAACAGGAAATTCAATGCACTTTGGGTTTCTGGACTCCAGAATGTCAGACCTCAAG
>PVKY010006346.1:0-16105 GCA_004027775.1 Bradypus variegatus
GTGTTATACAAATAAAAAGCTCATCAATACACAATACAAGCACGCTATAGCAACACAAGTTTCAGTCTAGGATTATTCCACTGCCACACTGCAAACCATCACACATGCTGGAAGAAAGTTTTCAGATAACACATAGATTTCCTCTAGAGAAAAAATTACTTCCCTTCATCACAAAACTCCCAAAGGTTTAACTCTAAATACCATCCCATGCTCATCTATGTAAGATTTTTTTAAATTATATAACCAAATTCATTTTGATCTACTAAAGCTATTTATTTAAACAACTCATCCCACTTGTTTCTGAGGCTGTCAAGATTTATTAATCATGACATCACAGCCCATTTGATTTCAAACCCATCACACATGTTCTCAGTTCACAGAGGATGAATTCTACACTGATTTATGTTGCTAATTTCCTAAACATCTTCAAAGAAGTTGATTTATACATCTTACTTTCCACACCTAGGAAGATAACTTCAACATCTCAATAAACACAAAAAGAAATGTGTTACAGTACAGTTGCTAAAATGCCTAGCCGTGCTGCTAATGTATCAGGATTCTATTGTCCCTGAATTACCATGACTTCACTTTCTGGGGAGTTCCATCTTGTCCGGGCCAGTTTCACTACCACTTCTTTCAAAAGCAGTATATGAGGTCAATGGATTGGTGCAAATTCTTGGCATCAACCCCCATGTAATTTTACCATGGTTGGTATTTCACAGCTGAGGCATGAAGAATTACAAGTGCTCCGGGTGCTTCTTTGATTGAAGGATAAAAGGAGGAGCCACGGAGAAGAGCTCTTTGAGATTTCTGACCCAGAAACTCAATCCTCTGGGCCTGGGCTTGGATTCATCTCTATTTGAAATCTGACCAAGGGCACATGCATGGCTACCTCTCATTCAGAACTATTTTTAAGGCGCCTCACACATTCCAAAACTACATATTCCCATGCACCGCGCTCTCTTAACACATCAATCTCTCAGCAGATTTGATGGGAATCACAGGGAGTAAAATCAGGGAAGCATCAGCCCACAGCCTGACAACCTGCTGGCATCTGCTGGGATGAACAGGCCACAGGAAGAGTTGCCCTTCTGAAGGCTGGTTTGTTTGGAGTGGTCACTTTTTGTGTGGCTGCATTACTGGGTTAGTGGGTATCAGTGGGTTCTGTCTAAGCCTGGGCTTGGATGTACCCTTCCTTTCTGAGCTCAGGAATCGGAGCAGCAGGCTTCCTACACCGACAGATTTGGGTCAGCTGCTGAAAACGTTCAAGCCTAAGAAATGTAGTTTTTCTTTTCCTCCTCCTTATTGTTGATCTTACTCTCCATGCTGCTACTGCTACTACTACTAGTAGTTCAACCTGGCCAAAATATCCATATCTGACAAAATAAGAACTTACCTTCTTTCCCTTTTCCAAAATAAGAAGCCTGAAAATCCACAAGGCAAAAAACTTAGAAGGCACTTCACAAGTGGAACTTGAGAAACTGATCCTTATTTTATCCTGCTGATACCAGGGTACCAGATGTCCACTCCACCTGAGGAACTAAGGACCAAGCTGAAGGGAATTCACACACTTACAGCAGCAACTGGCTTGAGCACAAAATTAGTGGTTGTTTAAAGGGCGATGTAAGAGGCAGTAAGGAAAACTGCCAGCAGGACACACAGCTTCCTTGGCCTCATTCTGGATAATAGTGTCAAATACATGTGCCTTCCCCCATTGCCATGACATTCTGTGGGGCATGCCCTGCTGAGTGAGGCCGGGGCCCAGAGCCACTTCTCGGATTTTGCTGCCCTGCTAATTGGTAGAAGCTCTGGTTCCTGCTTCCCTCCGAGCTCCGCAGGAAAGCAATTGTTTGCAGTATTTTACTTAAAAGGCTCTTGAGGGTTCTTCTCCCTGGAATTGTCCATTGTTCAATTCCTTAACCCCATGCCATGTTCAAAGGCCAAACCAATAAGACTGCCAGCGTGACATCCACACCAAGAATACAGCTGACAGTGGCTTCCCCTGCAACCCTGAGCCGGCAAGGGGTAAATCTGGCTCCTCTAGCAGAAAAGAAAAACTACGAAGATATCAAAGTGGTCCTGGAATATGCTTTACCTTTTAGAAAACATTTTGGAATATAAAGTGAGTTAGCATACATGATTGGGTTTTCTCTTGTGTGTGAAATGCCTTAGGAAATAAGGTCAGAAGATGCTGAATTCCTAATTATTTCCCTTTTCAGGAAATGATGCTCTCTAAGCCTTGCCTTTCACTGTGAGTTTTTACTTTTTCATGAGAATATACAAAACTAAAGGAAACTAGAGAGATGTTTAACATAAGAACCATCCCCCTAGAACTTTCCTGCTTGAGCTTTCCTATCTCCCTTGTACTCCATCCCCTCCAATTTGCAGTTCTTTAAGAAGTATTTGATACTAAGATCTAAAGAAAGGCCAAAGTGCAGTATTAATTCACCCTAAATTGCTCAATCAACATTCTAAATAGTAGAGAAAAGCTCATTCCAGCTGTCGCCTCTCAAGCTAAATGGAAAATGGAATCCCTTGAGCTCTGTGACGTTAATGTAATAAACCGTGTTCAAGAAGGTTCCGCTTCATGCTGTGTAAGGCTTTAGACATAGGGAGAACCAGCACTAACTAAAGGAAATAATTGTGTAGGCTAGAGGACGAAGAGCCTCCCTCACCACCCTTTTCTTACTAGAAGATGCTAGCCTGTTTCTGGAACCCTACCAGCTATCCATAAGGGAGATTAAACCTGATACTTAGGCAGCCAGGTGTACAACGAGTCACCTGAGTGTTATGTATTTAGGGAAATATCCTGAGGATTGCGGAGCTGCTGCTGGAGTGTCCAGGTGAGAGGGGATTCTTACCAATAACGGGGGAGCGGGGGCTTCTTGACTGTTCTAGACCCTGTTCTGCCAGCAAGCAGCTGCAGGGCTCATCAGCATGCCACGTCACCTCTCAGGGCCCCGTTCTCCTCGGTTGCAAAACGAGGGAGTTAGCCTGAAGAGCTGATGTTTCCTTCTTAGCTGTATCTCCCGGTGAGCCTCTGTTGCCACATGGCACCAACTAACTCTGCAGACTTACCACTTACGGAAGTTTATTTTCCCACAATATCCAGTTTGATTTGACTAAGTCTTTTTGTTCTCCAAAATCACAGCCAGTTTCTGAAGCTTTGGGATGCAATCATGTATGGGGCAAGCAGTGGAAAAGCCTTATCACTGCCCCAGTGGTAAATGATAATAACTTAGGGAAAGTCGAGGAGGAGAGCTCTCAGACACTCCCCAGAGTTTAACCAGTTTACATGTGTCAGGCTTTGCATGATGACACATATGGGATGGAAGCTGCAGCTCTCTTACAACAGTGAATCAAAGGGAAAGGACCAGTGTGCTCATTCAGAGGTGGGGTTCCTGCCCAGAACCTGTTTAGACAGTGGGAATGAGAAAGGGGTGGCTGCAGGGAGCAGGGCTGGCTGGTGCCGGGACCAGGCAAGCCTGTGAACCCTGCCTCCTGGCAGTCTTCAAAGGCAGGGCATTTTGCCTTTTTCTTAAGCATTAATCATACTTTATATTTACACCACACTTAACACTTTTTAAGGCACTTTCACATTCAGCTGCTCATTTGCTCTGAGAATCATCCACGCACAGCCACAGGAGATACGTGGGGCAGTATTTTTACCCCCTTTTTATGGATGAGAAAACAGAGGCCCAGAGCCTTATGACTTGCCTAAGAAACCAAGCTGGTAATGGGCACAGCTGGGCTGCTGCTTGGGTGCCCGGGCACCCACCTGCATGGGTTTCATTACAGCCCAATGTCCTGGAAAGGGCTTAGGGACGCAATGTCAGCCGGAGGTGAGAAAGGCAGCCTCTTGAGGTTTCGGTCTGAACATGCGTCACTTGAGCCATCTGAAATGTGCGTAACTGTGAATTTGCTCCTGCTTGGCCAAGCACCCAGCATTCTCCGATTAAGACTCGTGTGAAGCAAAGGCACTCACTCTGAAGGTTCCACCAAGCATGCAATCCACTGGGGAAATGGGAAGTCCCCACATATTTGGTTATTCTGCAAGTTTTACTTTGGGTATAAAACCTAGGAACATCTTACTTGGCAATTCTGGAATGAAAAGATACCGAAGTTGGTAAGCTCAACTGTGTATCTAATTGCATGTCCAAAGACAGTGTTCAAAAACACTTAAAAAGAGACCACGTGCTTTCAAGGGGCTGGCTTTTCCAGATTCCAGTCTAACGGCAAGGGCCCTGGGTGGCTTCCTGCCCCGAGTCTCTGCTTGTTATCTGGTCCTGTGCCCGAGGAAGGACCATCTCCTTTTCACACTCCAGTACGTTTCACACCCACCTGGATGTCACCTGCCCAGGGAGCCAGGCCTCTGCCCAGGTGACATACGGATGGTGAAGCCATGTTTCTGAGAACTTTTCTCCTTTCCATTTAAGTGTTTGGGGAGGCAGTTTTAAGGTTATTTCATGCCCAGTCACAAGGGTAGAATGTGGCACACCCTCTTAGAGGATGAGGGGAAGAAGATCCAAATAGAGACATTTAAAGTCCTGCCTGGGCCATGCAGCAGTCCTGTCCTACTGCCCTCTGGCAAGGGAACCAGCAGCCTAAGTCTTTGGCAGCAAAGGGAGCCAAAAGCTTCAGTCCTGCCCCACCCACGGGCCTGCTGCTTTGTTCCACATCTCGCTGCCCCGCTTTCCACTGCGAGTTTGTTAGGATTCCAGTCGTGGCTCCCACTCCTCCTTCATCCTGCCCTTTGGTGAACACCAGAATGCCCCCTTGCCAAGTTATGACATCCCCATGGGGACCGATAAATTAAGAATTGTTGTCAATACTTTGAGACGTTACAGTTGTCTTCTAATGTAGAATATGTTGCTCTACAACTGCCAATAATCTGCTCCTATCAGAGTCCAGAGAAGGCATCTGTCTCTCAGTCCTGGGTGGAATTCCTTGCATCTAAGGGCTTTCATTTACACAACTGTTGACAACTGTTGTGTAACAATGGAAGCATCTGAGGAGGCTGGGAGCTTTATTTACATGGTGTTACCCTGGTGACAGGGGTGCTGAAGGGCCCACAGGTGCAGACTGTCCCACCCCGCGATGCCTAGCTGGAGAGCTGTCATCAAAGGGTGGGCCACGCAGAGAAGCCCCAGGGAACCAAATGCAATGGAAAAGGAAAAACTGCACGATAGGAGAAATGGTGCCTGGTGCTAATGCCACTTTCTCTACAATTTGGTAAGAAACCATTGCAGGCTCACGGATAGTCTCCTGCCCTGGAGGAGCGGGCCCGTGGCGAGCCGTGGCTTCTGTCTGACCACGAGGGCTGGCACTCAGCCTGCACTCAACTGTTTCGAATTTGGTGGATGGAACCCCGGGTCCAGTTGCATGTGGGGAGCTTTGATTTCAGCTGCCCTCCACCTCGTTCCACGTTCTCCCGCCACGTTCCCTAGAGCCACGAGGGCAGCCCCTGGGAGACCTCACATAGCGAAGTGCACAGCAAGACGGGGCCCGGGAGGGACGGCTGGGGGTGGAGGCGCACCGGCACGCTAACCTCTAGGTTCAAACAGCTCCTGTCCCCCGGGCTGCGGCTCCTGGTGTCCCCGTCGGCCCTGCGGAGCTGCTCCCCGGCGGCTCGGAGGCGTGGGCTTGCTTGCTCCTCCCCGCGGTCCTGACTGAGCTGCCACTCCATCTGCTCTCTCAGTTTGGACTGTTAGGTGCATGGGAGGGATTTTTTTTTTTTTTAATTTTAAACAAACAAACAAAAAGGGGCAAAGGGGTGGGGAGAAAACAAAAATGGGTGAGGTAGACAGCTGAGGAAACTACCAGACAAAGAAAAGCATGAACAGGAAAACCAACTTAAATACAGTGGCGTGAGAGAGTGAAGAGTACAGAACCGAAAATGAGGATGAGCAAAATGACGGCCTGAGACATCTGAAAAGCAAAAAAGAGAAAGAATGCAAAACACTGGTTATGAGGCGCATGCGATGGGGAGGCGTGACTCAAACTCAACCGCGAAAAGCGTACCACCTGAGAAGGGGACCCGAGACTCTTCCTTCCTTACGTGTGGGTCGAGCAGCAAAAGCCAAAATCCAGGGCGGCAGCCGACATGCACCCAAGGGGGTGCCCGGGAGAGCAGTCCTCGAAACGCTACCCAGCACCTCCCTCAGCTAGGGGGGCAGCGGGGCAGGAGGCCGCCGGCAGTGAGCGCTTCCGCCACAAACAGCCTCCTCTCGGCATTTTGTTCCTCTCCTCCCGCTTGGGCGTATCTTCCAGGAGCGGACGGGCCGCTCAGGGCTGGACGGCGCGTGTCCCTTTTGGTCAAAAAAATCCAAGGAGGGATTCGAACGCTCAGAGCAAGTCTGCCAGATATGAGTCTGACTGCAAAATGAGTCTGTGTTTTGTTTTACGTTCCTTGTTGCTTCTTCATCAGGAGCACTGGTTGTGCGAGACGCCAAAAAAGGAGCCAAAATGGACCGCGACGACGCCTAACGGCTTCTGCTGGGTAAGCCGCGTGCCGCGAGTTTAGGCCTCTGAACCAAGTACAGAGGCGCAGTTAAAAATAAGAGAGGAAAAAAACGGGGGAAAGAAACAAGAAAATAAAAGAGAACTGAAGAGGGAAAAAAAAAAAAAAGGAAACCCAACCAACAGAGAGGATTTGGTTCACGCTTTAGGCTTTAGGACAATGCAGGTTTGAAATCATAACCAAGCAGCCGTGAGCAGGATGAGCTCGAGAGCAGCCAAGCCAGCGAGAAGGAGGAAGAGCAGAGCAGAGCGGGGAGGCAGAGTGCAGAGCCCCCTTACCTGCAAGTCCGAGGCCAGCTCCTTCCCCAGGTTCCCGATGGGGGAGTCCCGGGACAGGGAGGTCACGGTGGAGAGGAAGCTGGAGGATTCCGTGAGGTGGGGCAAAGGAGACAAGTCCTCCAGGTGCTGCTTCAGACTTGCCCCGGCCCGGTTCAGCTGCTCCAGAAACGCCTGCAGCTCTTTCCTAAAGGCCTTCATCTTGGAGCTGATGGAGCCCAGCAGTTTCGGCTCCTTCCTGCCCCCCTCGCCCCTCTGCCCTTCACCCGGGACCCCCGGCTCGGGGGCGGCCTCGCCGGCGACGCACAGCTGCGCCTCGAAGAGCAAGCTGTCCGTGTCGTCGATGAGGCGCTCCACTGTCCTCTCCAGTCTCTCCGCCTCCAGTCGGATGCCCCCCAGGCACTCCGAGTCCTCCCGGGCCCTTGGGAGCTCGCCAGGGCACGGCTCGCTGGCCTCCGACGGCTTTCCACTCCCGAAGCCCGACGTCTTCTCAAAGGTGTCCTCCGAGTCACTCTCGCCGCCCACAGGGCCCTCCCGCCTGGGCTGGGGCGGCCGGCCCTCCTCCCCATCGTCGCTCTCCTTCTTGCCCGTCTCACTCTCGGCGTCGCTGTCCCGGGGGCTTGGGGCACGTGGCCCCGGCGGGGCAGCCAGGTCGTGGCGCTGGGAGTTGGACAGAAGCACCCGGTTCTCATACTGCAACTTCATCACCTTGCCGCTCAGCTCGCTGATCTGCAGCCGGGCGGACTTGAGCTCCTCGTGCAGGGGCCCGCTGCCCGCTCCGCCCCGGCACGCGCCGTTGTCCAGCCACCCCGGCTCCTGCCGAGGCTCGAACTTGAACTTGCTCAGCTCGTGGGTCAGCTGCCGGTTGTGGTCCTCGACCTCAGAGATGGACCTCCTGAGCAGCTCTGCCTCCTCTTCCACGAACTGGAGGTGCCGCCGGAGCTCGGTGGCCGACTCCGTGGAGTCTCCGGAGGGTGAGGCAGGGATGCCGGGGATGTGGTCCCGGCCCCCACACTCCCTCTCGTACTGGCCCCTCACGTCCTCCATCTCTGCCTTGAGGCCCCGGTTCTCCACCTCCAGCTCCACGATCTTGCGGCCCAGGATGCTGGCTTCCTCCTCCACCAGCCGGAGCCGCAGCTTCAGCTCAGCCTCCCTCGTGCTGGGGGGCCCGCCCGCTTCCCCCGTGGGGAGGGGGCTGTCCACGTCTCCGTAGAGGGCCTTGTACTTCTGCAGCTCCTGTTCCAGCACATCCTTCCCCCTCCCCAGCTCGGCCATCTTCTTACGCATCAGGGAGGCTTCCTCTCTGGCAAACTGGAGCTGGCACTTCAAGTCGGCACTGTCGTCCTGCCAGGAGAGAGCAGCCCAAGAGGAGGGTTAGGCGAAAATACCAAATGTCGCTGTTTCTGATGATTTCCCTCGCGCCTCGCCCCCGACACACACACAGAAAACACAGAACACAGATCCTTCTGTCGGTGCTGTCGTGTTACATGTAGAACGGGACTGAGACAAAGCCCAGGTGAGCCGGGGGGCTGCACACAGGGGATATAATGGATGCCTACAGTTTTCTTGCTTTGTTGCAGAAACGAGGGAAACCAAAAAGTTAGGTGGGGAACAACGTGCACATGAAAACCATTACACAAGTTACGAGTGAAGGAGGAGAGAGTTAAATGAGACCCCAAATCCCAGCTGCAGCACCCTGAACCCTAGTTCCTCTGTGGGACCCATCAGGTTAATTGCTGGCTCTAATACAGGAGACAGCAAATAGGACCCTGTAGCCGTCTCTGTCCTGCTGCCACTTACTTCCTGCTCCGTGACCTTGTCCTCATTTCTCAAGCCACAGGGGTGACGGGGAGGGGCGGGGCAGGTGACCCAAACCAGAGCCCGGCTATGATTTGCTGCAGCACCGAGAAAGGAAAATTCTCCTCTTCCCCTATCCTGGCACCCCCATCCCCAATTTCACACAAGAATGATCTGAGGACACAAAATGGGATGGTGTGCATGTGTCACGGTGCTGAGCCGCCACCAAGCTTTGCCAGGGAGTAGGGACCGGAACGCCTGGTTTTGCACAACCTCTGGTGTGTAGGTGCAAACTCTGAGCCGAGTTAGATCCTTTCCCCCGTAGCTGCTCTAACAGCAGGAAGTGAAACCCAGACACCCAAGGCCAGGAGTTCAGCATGTGATAACCTGAGAAGTGGTTCCCACTGCAATTCCAGAGGATTCTGAAGGACCACTGAGGCAGACACTGTGCTCCTAGAAGCCCACACTGCTCTGTTTTGGACAGATTGGAAGGAGGTCTCTGTGCTTGCAGCTACATGAACCATCTACTCTGATCTTATAAACTGTTTTACTGTACACATTCAGTGAATGGGGAAAATGACTAGATTTAAGAATTATTCCCACTTGATGGGCCTTGGAAGGTTCAAAAGGCAATCACGGTGACCAAGACATGAACAGAGGCCTTTCCCATCACACAAAGAAACTTGTCAGCAACACCCTCTAAGGCGTTCACATCCACTGGGTCCAGAGAGGACTGAGTTATCCGACCCAGCTCTCCAGCCCTCCAGAACCAACCAGTCCCTCCGGGAGGGGATGCCCTCTTTCAGATTACCATTTGCGCTCAAATAGTCTAACAGGCGATGTGGCTTTTACTTAAATGGCTCGTTCTCTGCCACATTCTTTCCACACCCTCACCATTTGGCTCAAAGGTATAGAAATACGTCCCTCCCTGTCTCCCAACTTTCTTCCTTCCACCCTGCTTTGGCCTCTCCTCCCCTCACCAAAAACCCGGGGAAGGAAAAAAAGATGATGCGACAAAGAAGACTGCAGGAGAAGCCTGAGCCCAACTGGAAGCCAGTTGCACATGGAACGCACTCCAAGGCACCAAACTGGTGGCCCCGGTGTGCCACGGTCCCAGCCCCCTCTCACCCACCATCACCCTGTTTGGAGTCTGAGTTCTGCTCCAGCAGACCACGTGAGCTTGAGCTAATCCCACAGCCCTGGGGACCTGTCTCTTATGTGGAAAGCAGGATCCTCACTCCACCCCGAGGCTTTGCAAGGGGCACATGAAGTAATGCACAGCCACGTGGCTTGTGAAGGGCACTTCACCACACTCCGGCACCTGAAGTCACCTTGGGCTAATACTGGGGAAAGGAGCCAGGCACTGCTTTCTCTCTGTGCTTAAGGAGAGTCGCATGTAAATGTCACTGGCATTTAATAAGCCAAGCCCTCGATCTAGAGGTTTGCCCTTACAAAATGTGTCTCTCCAATGGCGAAGCTAAGCCTACTTAAAACTATGTCTGAGTCTGCCCGAGAGAACCTCTTTTGTTGCTCAGATGTGGCCTCCCTCTTGAAGCCAATTCCGCAGGTAAACTCACTGCCCTTTTCCCTATGTGAGACACGACTCCCAGGAGTGTATGTCTCTCTCTGGCAAGGTGGGACATGACTCCCGGGGATGAGCCTGGCCCTGGCATTGTGGGATTAAGAAAATCTTCTTGACCAAAAGGGGGGAAAAGAAATTAAACAAAATAAAGTTTCAGTGGCAAAGAGATTTCAGATAGAGTCAAGAGGTCATTTTGGAGGTTATTCTCATTCATTGTATACACATTCCTTTTTAGTTTCTCCTATATTAGAATAGCTAGAAGGAAATACCTGAAACTGTTGAACTGTAATGCAGTAGCCTTGATTTTTGATGATGATTGTGAAAACATTGTGACTGACACTCCCTGGATCCAGTGTATAGGCGATGAGTAATAAAATAAAGCCAGAAAAAGTAATAAATAATGGAGGGGGACAGGTAAGGGGTATGGGAAGTTTTGGGTGTTCTTTTTTATTTTTTTTAATTTATACTATTTTGGGGAGGAGTAAAGGAAATATTCTAAAATTGATCATGGTGATGAATACAACTATACGATGACACTGTGAGTATATCATATGATGACAATACAATACTGACTGTATACGTTGGATGGATTTTATGGTGTGTGAATATATCTCAATAAAATTGCATTTAACAAAACATGAAATAAAAGGATTTAAAGAATGCCATTGGCAGGAGAACACGGGACTTGCTATTCTAAGAATTTATCACATTAGGAATTTGGTTTGTTTTGGGGTAGGGAGACATGAAAAGGGTTTCTGTAGCTATCAAGACATAAGGCTGACTGCCCCATGCACAACTGCTTAGAGCAAGAGATGTCATCACCACTGCTAGGGCATTTTTAAAAAGACCCTACATAGAATATGTGAGCTGTAAATGATACACATTATGTCTAATCTTAATACTAAAGGAAAGCATGCTTGTTGATCTTTTTGTTTGTTTATTCATTCATTCATTCAGTAAATATTTACTGAGTCCTTACTATGCACTAGAAATTGGCATGTTACTTTTAAACACCCAACTTCTTGGAACTTCCAAAAGTAGATCAAAGTCACTTAAAAATATTTGCACTAAATGTAGATTTGTAAGAAATCCAAGCGCACAGTCAGTTCTCTGTTTTCATATGAAGTGATGGAATGTCAGTGGAAACAAACGTTAAGTTCTTTACAAATGAATATAGTTTGGGAGTTAAAAACTTGGGACAGGAAGACTGAAGAGGGCCTTAGCCCCATCATTAACTCGGTAGCCAGTGTCCATCTGTCCACTGTCTCAAATCATCTGAATGATCCTATCTCCACCTGGGAAGCAGAAAAACTCACTTGCATGCCTGAGAAAGGCCAGGATATCACTAAAAGGAATGTGACCCAGTTACAGGGTCTCTACCCTCTGCTCACCGGGAACCGAGACTCAAGCTTGGAGGAGATCGAGGGACGGGCAGGGGGTTCTGCTGCAGCCGATGCCCCAACCCTGTCTACATGGAAACTTGCAACTGGAGAGGCCACTGGGGCAAGGCCGAGGTGGGGGAGTGACAGACAAGGGACAGAAGGGCCTATGCATCTCCTGACGCCTCTTCTCAAGCCAAGAGTCCCACTGTCATCTTGAGGCTGGATCAGGGAGTCCCAGGCCATGTCTCCTGGAGTCTCCCCGACAAGCTGATCTGAGAAACTGGGGAGAGGTTGAATCTCTGAGAGGTGCACGGGACCTGGGCTTGTCCTGTGGATTCTGAAACACTCTGGTAGAAGATCCCAAAGAGGCCTGAAATCATCTTGGTTTTGGAAACCCTGAATGTCCCACCATCTCCCCCTTCATCTGACAACTCTCCTCGGTGTACTCTAACCTAACCACTCCTTTGTACGGGCTGTCAGAGGGGACGGGTGAAAGAAACAAGGTTCCATGACATGCCCTGAAGAGTGTCCAATTTGTCCATTACCTGAGGATTGACAAAAGGCCCAAGAATGCTTCTTGTTCCTTAAAGAAAGACACTCCACCAACACCGGGAATGCTAACAAGATTCAAGGCATGCTGTCACATCTGCTCGGCACCCATGCACAACCAGCCCTGCCACCAAGACTAAAGCAGTTTTTGAAAGAAAGACTACGTCTACAGCCAAAGGTGTGTCTATTTAGCCGAGGGGTCCCATGTGGTAAAGTCAGCTGAGAGGACACGCTCTGCCTACTGCAGTCAGGTTGGGGAGAGGGGACCCCGAGGCCACCACATCTGGCCTGTTCTTCTAACGAGATGGGAGAATCACAGCCTCAGCTGAAACAGCGGCTGCTGGATGCCCCCCTTCTCTGCTAACAATGAAGAGTCTCAGACCTTGCCAAGAGTCGGGGTGGGGAGGTGTCTCTGCCATCACGCTGTATCCTAAGCTTAAGGATGGCAAGCTCTGGTTTCACGAGATCACCAGAAGGCTCCAGGGATGAGGCATGAGAGCAGGAGTCAGACTTTCCACATGAAATGGTTCCTCGGGCAGGCGGAGAATGCAAGCATGGTATGGAGGGAGTACACAGACAGCACACCACTGCCACACCGCCAGCTGCAGAAGGCCTTGCCAAGCAACAGAAATATATCGGTATTGGCATATATTCTTTGGCTTGCAAGTTGGACGTCTAACTAGCACCCGAGCGGGCTGGCCGCTGGCGTTCGTTCCTACCTTGCGCCGGGGTGCCAGTTTCCTTTGGGGTTTGGCTGCAGACCTGCAGTTCCCAAGGCGCTCCACTCCACCATTCTGCTGGACAGAAACTCCTTTCTCAGTAAGGCCACGCCCCGAGCAGGCCACTGAAAACCTTCCCATTCCCCGGGCCGGCTCTCTCAGCCCTGAGGAGCAGCAGCCCCTGCTCTCAGCCCCTCACACCCCCAGGTGGGTGAGGTTCCAGGCTGTTCATTTCATATCGGGGCAGTAATCAGCCTTGAAAGGAAAAGACCTTCGCTGGTCAAGAGCCGGTAGGTGGAAAGCACGCACTGAGCCGAGGAGGGTTTGGGTGCCTGGCAGTGGGACAACAGCTGGGTTTTAACTTCTCTTAGTGGATTCCAAAGTCAGGTTTGGGGAGCGGAGACGGTGTGACACAGAAGGTGCTCTCCAGCATCCCGGCTGTTCGCACAGGGCTGGCTCCCCTTGAACGGCACTTGGGGGATCAGCGAGTTTGGAGAATGGAGAAGCCAGAGGAAACCAGTAAGTGCAGAGTGGGCAGGGGGCAGGGAGACACGGGGTCCGAGGGCTCTCTGAGTTACAGGGACTTATTGCTATCACCAATCACTGCTTGTTCTGAGAGTACAGTGAGCTGATCTCCCAATAATGCCTTCGTTCTCTCCAACACGTAATACTAGCAGCAAATTAAAAAAAAAAAGGAGAAAGGAATCCAGTAAAACAACTTTTCAGAAAAGCTAAGAAAGTTCAGACGAACATACATGCAAACAGAAAGGGCTGAAATTTTACCATTTTACAGTAAACGACTTCACTTTCAGCAAGGACAATTTAAGATACGTTTAGCTGCTATGTCTAAAACCCTAACACAAAACAATGCCTTAAGAATGACCCAACATGACAGCAGCTCTATGACTTTACTGTGTGAATGATTCTGAAAGCACTTGATACCAAATACAATTGCTGCACTTGGGGTGTTCCTCAAGTATTCAAGTTTTATGAAAAAGAAGGGTGGTTTGGATAATTTAGAGTGAGGAAAAGAGAAAGGGAGGAGGTTTCAGAAATAGACACGTAATGTTTTGGGAGCTGGATCTGAGCGCTGCCAGGCCCCCGAGTGACATCTAATTCTGTTTCACGCAAAGCCAGTTCGCTTTTCTCTTTCCTGAAGAAAATCACCAGCTTATCACTGCCAAAGAGACATACAAAAGGGATGAACTGTTGGGATAGAAAATTTTCACCCCATGGAAGTTGTGACCAAGTCCAAATATTTTGGCAGGTAATGTTTCTTTGGATATGTTAAAGGCAAAGCTACTACTTTTTGAAAAAAATTCAAAAGGAAGTGATTTCCCCATCCAGAGATATAAGATTAGAAAGAAAACCTCCACTTACCTGATTAAATGTTTTCTTTTCTTTGTACGTTTCCCGGCTGCCTCTTCTCTTCAGGGAACTCTGAAAGAGATCCACAGGACACTGTGTTACTGAGGAGCCGCCCCTGAGAGCCACGCACGAGGCCAAAACCTACTCCTGCTGGGGCGGCAAACCGAAATGAGGCTCTTATTTCCGCTGGAATCAGGAAATAACTCAGAGTCAACGTTTATATGCAGTTGGATACCTTTGGTGATGTCCTCGAATGATAAGATACTAGTTATTAATAAATCCTAATAAACACTAATTATTGCATTTGGGGTGTTCCTCAAATATTCAGGTTTTTTGAAAAAGAGGGGTGGTTTGGATAATTAAGGGTGAGAAGAAGAAAAAGGGAGGAAGTTTCAGAAATAGATACATAATGTTTCTGGAGCTGGTCTTATTTGGGCCATATCAGAATCAGTCAATGTTTCCAGAAAGCCTAGGGTCTAGTGACCCCAAAAAAGAGCAGTAAGGAAGGGGGAAAGGGTGGCCCATGTGTATGGAGAAAACCTGGTGGAGGGTGCAAAGTTCTCCTAGAATAACCCACTCCAATTCAGGACTAAACCTACATCTCAAAGATGTATAGTGCTCTTAACTTATGCAAAGGCGAGGGCCTGGCTTGTGTCCTGCACTGTTTCGGGGCTCTGCCCAGTTACGTGTGCAGCACAGGGGCGCCTCTGCCGGCCACAGGCGAGAAACTGCAAATGTGTCCCAAACATAAACAGGAATATTAATCAGAGGCCCAAGGGGTTCCTGAAACAGAGTAACAGGGAAGCGGGATAGTTCCTGCTACGGTAACATAAGTAGACAGAAAAGAACTGACCAGAAGAGAGAGACACGTTGTAGGGAACAAAAAGGGACTTGAAACCTGAAAGGATTAAGTCCTGAGAAGAGTGAGAGGGAAGCACTTTAGAAAGCAAAGCTTTGTTGGGCTCCACTCGGATCTTAGCCAGCCTACACACGGAAGAGATTCTCCTCCATGGCCCACTGCCCCCCCGCCCCCCATTTCTGCACTTCCAATGCCCCCCCGTTCTGCACCTCCCCTCTAGCTCCAAGGCAGGGCCTTGGTCCTCCTGGATCGGGAGCTCGCCTCAGTGTCCAGACTCTCTGCTTCATTACTTTGCCCCTAACCCCCTGTGAAAACAGTGCGGAGAGGAGGCTTTTATGCAAGTCACTCACATCGTAGTTAGAAATGGAGTTAATTCACTCCTAACTGTCTACATTTTGAGCTTTTCACTCTCCAGATGTCAGGCCTTGCCACTTATTGGAGGAATTTCAGGTTAAGAAACAATTAAAATCCTAGCTGCCCCTTCGCCTGTAGGTGGCTGGAGGCCTGGAAAAGAGGCAGGCAATTGAGAGGGGCCCTCTGGGTAAAGGATGAAGGTCACAGGATATCAGTCTGCTCCCCAGATCTCAAAGGGAGAGGGGCAGCCCCTCTCCACACACCAGCAGCAGAAACGGCTTTATTCCCTGTAAGAATCAAAGGCTGAGAATTCTAGCAACCTTCTGGCAAATGCAGGGTCAAAGCAGAAAGAGAAACCAGTCTCCTCCATCAGGTAAAGTTAAGCCTGTCTTCAAAATGCCTTGAACTTCTCCACCCGTAGAGTGTTTCCCAGATTCTTCACACTGCAGTAAAGGGGTGTCTTTTATTTGAAGGAGCTGAGTGAGAGGCACATTTCTGATGAAAATTGTACAGAGAAGAGTTACAGAAAAGGAGCAGGGAGAGAAGCTGTTCCCAAGGCTCTCACCTAAGGGATTTAACTCGGAGCCCGGACTAGCAAGCAAGGCTCAGGGGCAGAGAGCCTCGGGTCTGCAGCCAGCCCCAAGGGCAGTCCCATTCTCCTGACAAATGGAAAACGGATTCTGTGAGTGCTGGAAGAAAC
>PVKY010006347.1:0-16103 GCA_004027775.1 Bradypus variegatus
ACCACCTGTGGGGTCTGAGGGGGGAGGCAGTACCACCTGTGGGGTCTGAGAGGGGAGGCAGTACTAACCCCTGGTGGGTTAGAAGTCCTGGTGACTACTGAGGGAGAGGTTTGGGTTCCATCTCAGGGGCAAATCCAGGGACACCCACTGAACTGAGCCTGGGTGCTAGTCTTCGGAGCTGCTCTTCTCCCCCATCCCCAGCTGCTAGTAAAGATTGTTCTGGTAACAAGAGCATCGGTTCCCAGCAAGAGGGCCTTTTCCGGCCCAGGTTGTTCTTGTTTTGGGTCATTAAGTTGGTTTCTGGGGATGGGGTCAAACGGGTTTATAAGTCTGTGAAGGACACCGACCCCTCACCCTGGGGATCCCCGTCAGATTGGAAGGCCCCTCGAGGATGAGTCTGGACCTCTCCCCGCTGACTGTATGGGCAGGACTGGGCCTCCCCCACCAGATTGGCCATTGTACAGGCTGTTCCATGCCTCCCCCCTCAGACTGGAGGCAGTGGGCCAAGGGCAGTGCCCCGTTCATGGGCCTTGCAGGGGCAGGGAAGGGGCTGGGTTTGAGTCGCTTGCTGCCGCCCCTGCCCAGGACACAGCGGGCCAGGAGCGCTACCGGACAATCACCACTGCCTACTACCGCGGAGCCATGGGCTTCCTCCTCATGTACGATGTCACCAACCAGGAGTCCTTTGCCGCCGTGCAGGACTGGTGAGTGCTCGCTGACCTCTGACCCCCTGACCTCCGCCCTCTGGCCCCTAACCCTCCTCCACCACTACCGCCAGCTCACAGCGCCTACACTCCACAGGGCCACACAGATCAAGACCTACTCCTGGGACAACGCCCAGGTCATCCTCGTGGGAAACAAATGTGACCTGGAGGACGAGCGCGTCGTGGCCGCCGAGGATGGCCGGAGGCTCGCTGACGACCTGGGTGAGTGCCCCACCTGGTGCCCGGGCCTCAGACCTCCCTGAACCAAACCACGTCCCCACTGGCATTCTCGGGGCTGGGTCCAGCCACCGTCACCAGCCTGCCAAGGGCCCTTCGAGGATGCGGCTTGTACCATTTCTGGGAATTTATCCTACAAATGTCCTGGCCTCTGTGCAAGGGGATGTGTCTGCAAAGTTGCAGCACTCTTAGCAGGGGTGAAACCTTGGGATCCCCTCAAATATCTCACAACATAATTCAGTAAAACACAAAGCATAGCCATCCAGTGGAATACAACGCAACCCTGAAAAAGGACAAGGGCGTTCTCTGTTTTCTGATGGTGCAAGACCTCTGGAATATATGGTTAAGTGGAGAAAGCAAATGGCACAGTATATAACTGCTTCCTTCACTCCAGAGCTTGGAAAACTTCTGAAAAGGCCAGGTAGTACACATTTTTGGCCTGGGGAGTCTCTGTCACAGCTACTCAATCCTGTATAAAAGCAGCCACAAACCGTACATAAATGGATGGGCATGGCTGTCTGCCAGCAAAACTTTATTTACCAAAATAGGCAACGGACCAGATTTGGGCTGCAGCTTCAAGTTTGCCAACCCCAGTGTCCATGTAGAAAATGGGTAGAAATAAGAGTACATACTGTTTGCCTAAAGAAACTCTGGAAGCTTCCACGGGAATCTAGTAACAATGGTGACCCTTGTGTGTCGGAAAACTGGGAGGCCCAGTCACTAGGGTAGGATGGGAGCTTTCTTTTTTTTTTTTTTTTAATGAATAGACTTTATTTTTAAATTTGAGTTATAGTTTTACAGAAAAATTGAGCAGTAAATGCAGAGAATTCCTATATATGCCCTCTTCCTGGTTCCCCACTTCTCTTATTATTAACATTTTGCATTCATATGGTATCTTTGTTACAACTGATGAACTAATATTGATTATTTATTAACTAAAATCTACAGCTCACACAAGGTTTCACTTCTCCTGTGGGTTTTGACAAACACATCATGTCATGTATCTGTCGTTCTGGTATGATACAGCATGGAGTCACTGCCCTAAGCAGAGGGGCTTGTCACTGTCTACCTTTTCGAATCAGGTAAATAGATTCCCTATTTGACATTGAAACTAAAAGAAAACATTGCCCTGATGGTTTGCAGCCTGCTAGCTCTGTTCGTCTCTCTTCCTGCATTCCTTTCTCCAGCCAGGAAACAGAGGTGAGAAACTTCTCTACTTCCCGGGGCCCTTAGGAAGATGAAATAAGCAGATGCTGGCCCCGAGTGAATGTTAACTTGTGCGATTTCTTGATTGCTTTGTGATCTGGGACTAGGAATTGGCCTCTCTGGGCTGCACTTTGAGTTTCCCCCTAAATAATGTATCCTGGAGATCTTTCCCCATCAGTCCACCCTGAGCTGCCTCAGCCTTTTTCACGGCTGCGTACTATTCCCCAGCCTTGTTTCTTTAACATGTGTCCCTATCAAGAGATGCCCAGGGCACTTCTAGGCTTTGCCTCCAACAAACACAGCTGCAGTAAAAAAATCCTTATGTGTATTTCTTTGTGCACATGTGTGAAGAAATCTTGCAGCTGGATTCACAGATGATCTCAACCCTTTTTTTTAATAACTTTTTTTTTGATAGAAATTTTCAAATTCATACAACAGTAAAAAGAAATGTGTCTTAGTTTCCAGGGCTGCTGTAAAAAGTACCATGAACTACGTGACTTAAAAGAACAGAAGTGTGTTGTTTCACAGTTCTGGAAGTTAGAAATCTGAAATCAAGTTATTAGTGGGGGTTGGGGGGAGAATCTTTTTTTGCCCCTTCCTATATTCTGGTGATTGTTGGCCATCCTTGGTTTGTGGCTATGGCACTTTGATCTCAGTCTCCATTGTCACATGGCCTTTTCCCCCTGTGTCCATCTGTCTGTGTCCGAAATTCCCTTTTCTTGTAAGAACACTATTCACGTTGGATTAGCCCCTCCCCCCCAATCCATTTTGGCCTCATCTTAACTAATCACATCTTCGAAGACCCTTTTTCCAAATTCAGTGGGACTGCGGGTTCGGATTTGAATGTATCTTTTGGGGGGATGCATTTCAACCCATTAAAGTATAATGAAATATCAAAACACCAATCATAATTGTTTCTGGATGTCAGTGATGAGATTACACAAGACTTCTCCACCTATCTTTCGATCCTTTTCTGTGGCTTCCAGTTTCCCCAGTGAATTTCCCCGGTGATTATTTAGGTAATAAGAAAAAAAAGATTAAGGAGATGAAAAGGCTGCAGATTGTGTGACAGAGAGCCATTTGTGGATAAGGAAACACTGAATTTACTTAGGAAGACGGTGGGAGGACGTTATGATCACTGGGCTCAGGGATCTGAGTTTGTGTCCTGCCGCTATCATTCATTCATTCCCTCACTCATGCATTTATTTGGCAAATAGTTTCCAGGCTTCTTGGAGCTGGTGGGGAGTAAATGGATAATTACACACATAACTATTTAATTGCCTTTATGTGTGTGTCTGGAGGGGCCAGCTTATCTTGCAATGCATGTGATGGGGTGGTTGTTTGTGCAGTTGATTTTATTGCAAATTGGTGGGTGGGGGACCCATCAGAGACCTCTGGGGGGCAGCTTCCTGCAGGCAGAGGCTGAACTGACCCTAAAGGCGGAGCAGGAGTGCCAGACTCACCATTGTTTGCAGATGATACACCACTTTCTGGAATCTTGGACAAGTCCCCAAACACTTGTACCACCTCCCTCCCTCCTATCGGGAGAACAATTATTTTCTACCCCAAATGAGAAACAAGCTACGATGATTTCTGATCGCTAGAATCCTAAGGACATAAGCAAAGCCACCTCTCGTCCCCCTCCCCAGAAGGGGCTAGCCAGCTGCTTTCCTTCCCCAGTAGGAGTCTATTCGAGCCTGGGTACAAGCCCCAGCTGTGCCACTTATTAACCTATGCACATTTAGGCCAGTGGCTTTTCCTCTCTGGGCCTCAGTTTCCTCATCCATAAAATGGGCTGTGTGGAGGATTGGCTCAAAGCCCCCACAAAAGACTCACTCACGTCTTGGTCTGTTTCTCCCCGTGGGTGTGCACCCATCTGCGGATAGGAATTTTTTTTTCTTTTTTTTTAGTCTCAGTGCTTTTTTTAAAAATTCAGTTTTATTGAGATATATTTACATACCATACAGTCATCCATGGTGCACAATCAGCTGTTCACAGCAATCACAACTGTTCATATAGTTGTGCATTCATCACCCGATCCATTTTTGAACATTTTCCTTACACCAGAAAGAATCAGAATAAGAATAAAAAATAAAAGTAAAAAAGAACATCCAAATCATCCCCCCAATCCCACTCTTTTTCATTTAGTTTTTGTCCCATTTTTCTACTCATCCATCCATACACTGGATAAAGGGGGTGTGATCCACAAGGTTTTCACAATCATACTGTCACCCCTTGTAAGCTACGTTGTTGTACAATGGTCTTCAAGAGTCAAGGCTACTGGGTTGGAGTTTGATAGTTTCAGTTATTCCAATTCACTAAAACCTAGAAAGGGTTATCTATATAGTACATAAGAATGTCCACCAGAGTGACCGCTCGACTCCATTTGAGATCTCTCAGCCACTGAAATTTTATTTCATTTCATCTCGCTTCCCCTTTTTGGTCAAGAAGATGTTCTCAATCCCATGATGTTGGGTCCAGATTCATCCCTGGGAGTCATATCCTGTGTTGCCAGGGAGATTTACACCCCTGGGAGTCAGGTCCCAGGCAGGGGGGAGGGCAGTGAGATCACCTGCCAAGATGGCTTAGCTAGAGAGAGAGGCCACATCTGAGCAACAACGAGGCACTCGGGGAGACTCTTAGGCACAGTTATAAGAAAATTTAGCATCTTCTACAAATAGGACCTTTGAGGATGCTACTGATAGCTAAGGGGTGGACTCATTTGTAAAAAGGGTCTTCAAAGAGCCTGTTCAGATGAGGCTATGTTGAATCAGGGTGGGCCTTCCAGCAAAGGAAATTCTGACACAATCAGGAGAAGCCAGAAGTCAGAGGAAGCCTCTTCCTTGGAGGAAACCAGGGAGACAGATCCAGATCGCCACGTAGTACAGGCAGAAATGCCACCCAAGGGACCCCAAGGATTCCAGCGAGCCAGCACCACGAAGCTACCGACTCTGGGAGAAAGTGTCTGACCTTGATTTTGGATTTCTAGCCTCCCAATCCACAAGCCAATAAATCCCCGTTGTTTAAGCTAGTGCAATGCATGGTATTTGTCATAGCAGCCCCCAGCAAACTAAGTCAAGCTAAAATAGTTGGGACCTCCTAGCATCGCCACGAGGCTTAGAGAAGTTCATTTACGGAGGTGTCCTAGAAAAGGGCCTGGCCCCCCGGACAGCACAATGGATGCATTGCCTGCTATGATCATCACCATTTTTGATGCATTCTGGAAGCCAGGAACTTCCCGTTTTCTGCTCTCCGCAGGTTCTGGGACGTGTGCTGGAAGTTGCTCCTGGAGGTTGCAAACTCGTGGTCCCTGTGCCAAAGCCAGTCCTCAGCTCGGTTTCATCTGGCCTAAAGTGCATTTCCCAAAATGTGTGAAAGAATAGATTCCACTTGAAAAATCCACATGAACATTTGGCTTTTTGGGCACCATTCCTGTGTGGCAAAAATTGGGGGGATGCTGAGTCACTGGGTACCAGCACCCCACCTAGATGTTATTGCTTGTACTCCAGCAGCCACTGGCTTGTGACAAAGAGATTTTTAGGATGGTTCGGAGCTGACTTTTATCATCATCTTCCTCGTCGTTGTTCCCGTTTTGCAGACAAGCAAACTGAGGCTCGGAGAGGCTAGACCACTCAGTCAGGGCCCACAGCTGTGTCATGGACAGAACTGGGCTGGGAACCCAGATCTGGGTGATGCCACAGCCCACAGGGTCCTCACGGGGGTCCCACCTTCTGTCCATCCAGGTTTCGAGTTCTTCGAGGCCAGCGCCAAGGAGAACGTCAACGTGAAGCAAGTGTTCGAGTGCCTGGTGGATATTATCTGTGAGAAGATGAACGAATCCCTGGAACCCAGCTCCAGCCCGGGCAGCAATGGGAAGGGCCCGGCCTTGGGGGACACAGCACCCCCCCAGTCCAGCGGTTGCGGCTGCTAGGCATGGACCCCGTCCCCCCAACCCCTGCCTGCCCCCTCCTGCCTCGGTGGGGACTGTGACTGCGGTGGGAGCCATGAGGGCCATCTCCACAGCTCAGGGTGCCCCCTCCCCTCCCGTCAGCTGCCCTCTGCCCCCCGCACGGCTACCCATTTACCCAAGCCGCCCCTGTCCGAGGCCCTGGGGTGCTGCTTTGCATCACAGGCAGGGGTCTGGGGGATTGATGTGCATCAGCTCTCTTGTTTTCAAGGCCTTTTCAGGGGGTTACCTTGGGCAGCGTGCCCCACCCACCTGGAGCATTGTCAAGTCCACGCCGTGTGGGGTGTCGAGTGGGGTTTGCGAGCTGGCCCGTGGTGGTTCACCTTCTCTGCAGTTTCAGTTCTTGGAATTAAACCCGGGAGGTGTGAAAGGCAACCCCCAACCCCACTTTCTGAGGGCCTCAAGTCTTCTGGCCCCCCCAACTTCCCAGGACCCCAAAGCTCCCAGGTGAAGCTTCCTTCTTGCCTGCGACCCCTCAGCCTGAGAAAGCAGTGTTAAAGCAGCTTTTCGCATTGGGGGAGGCACAGAGAGTCGGAACCCCCCAGCTTCAGGGACCCCAGAAGTGCCTTTTGGAGCTTCTCCAGAATTCCACACACCCCCATCCCCATAACCCCGCAACCATTAGGGCTTTTCCAACACGTTATCGGATCCTGACTCGAATTGCAGAATCAGGGACAGCGTTGAGCTGGGCAAGACCAACCCTCCCCAACTCCTGCTCAGGGCTTTGTGCGGGGTGGTAACCCCAGAGCTGGGACAGTGCCCACCCCCTTCCGCATCTGGCTGGTCTGGTTTTAAGCAAGATCTTTCCAAATCATGCATCTTGCTAGAAAAGGAAATTGGGCAATGTTCCCACAGCTTGCGCCCACTGGCGACTTTCTGTTGTAAGACTTGGGCTTCTCCGACTTGGGGACCCTGAGGGACCCTGCATCTGTTTTCTGAGCGTGTCACTGACAGGGCCTCGTGGGGTGATGTTGTCCGCAAACAGAGGAGCCGCTTCGAAGGGGTGTGCTGGGGTTGGGCCAGAGGGGCGAGGAGGTGGTGGGTTTGGGGAGCAGTTATAACCCGCAATGGCTGTTTGTGCTTCGTGGACACAACTGGAAAGGGTCGAGACCCTCGTGCCAATGGGGCATTGTCTTGGGTTGTCCATGAGGCTGGGGTCCCCAATTGCCAGGGGCCTTCTGCTGGGAGATTATTCATCATTTGTCTTGACCCCCAGCTCATTGGCTCTTCCTTCCTACCCAGGCCCAACCTCCATGGGCATGACTCTCTTTCTGCCCCGTAACACCAACCGACACCCCGTAACATGGCATACACCGAGGAGGGCCTTGTGGGCTTGGTGGGAAGGAAGGCCTTTCCTTTCTTGGATGGTTCTTGATCCCACCCTGCCAACCCATCCCAGCCTTTGCAGCCAAATGGCTTCCTTTAGCAGTGTCTTAAAAGAGCTCAAGGCACCTCCAAAGGGTGCTGGTGTAGGCCTGGTTTGCAGCATTAAATTTATTTCTAGCCCCCACCCCCACCCCGTTCACCTCACACCAGAGGCTGCCCTTAGAGTCTCAAAGTCAGGGTATCTTTGAAGGCTAACAAATCAGATGGTATAGATGAAATGGACAAATTCCAAGAAACACACAAAGTGAGGGTATCTTGAAATGCTGGGTGGGAGTCATGATTTTTAGTTAACATTCAAGTCAAATTTAAAAGGGCTTCATAAGGTGCAACACAACCTGTCCAACTACCATTGACCAATCCATCTTTCCTAAACTGCTGCCAGCAAAAATGGCAGCTCTGAGAACCTTTCTCGAAGGGACAAATGAGCTGGCTTGGCTATGCCTGTGTGATGAAAAACAGCTTTGGCTGAATCTCAAACCTGCCTTGCTCTGGGATTCCTGTTTACACAAGATTTTTCAACATTTCAGCCTCAGGTAGCAACAAAGAGCTCCCTCCAGGTGCTCTCAAGGCTGGAAATAAAATGTAGCAAAAAAAAATTTGTTTCTTCTAAAAATAATGCAAGTTTTTATTTTGTGAATTTTTTTTGAATGGGGGGGTAGGTAGGGTCTGAGAATCTTTTAAATCAAGATGGTCTCTGAGGACTCAAACATTGAGGTATGGAGGGTCATTAAGTTTACAGGGAAAAATAAACCCAAAAGGCCTTGTGAAAACCACTTCCCAATTCCAGGGAGCCTGGGGCCAAGACCTGAACTGGTGCTTTCACTTCTTACCATTAGCTACTGGCAGCTTGTCTTTCCACAGGCAGTGTCGGTGGGAAATTGCCACAACCGTGGTGGTTTGGGGTTCTGCTTTTTTTCCCTATTTTTTCTGTCCCTCCCCCCACCCCAGCTTCCCCTGGGATCATACCCTTGCATCTCCTTCTCTACTCCATTGAGAAAAACAAGTAAAGGGTGAAATTTGGCCTCCATATAGAAGCAGTAATTCTGCTACTGACTTCTCCTTGGCCAATCCCGAAACACTACGGAATGAGCTCTTGGCCCTGGTAATTTATACCCCAGATGGGGTTCTCCAGTGTAAGCAATTCCTTGAGGTCCAATTTGGAGAGACGTGCACTTTCCTCCGCACGAAGAAAAAAAATTAAAGTCATTATGTCCAAATGTCTTTGTTCTTGAATTTCCATTAGTGAAATGAGGGTTCCAGGAAGAGGGGTTTCCCAGCCAAGTTTGATGATGGATGGAGGGCCAGTCCTGCGGCAGCAAAAACCCAAAGACTCAGGCCTGGGGCTGCCTCATCAGCAGCTTGGCCCAGGAGAGCTGGGCTATGTGTTTTCCAGAATCAACCCAGTAACAGGGTCTGTCCTTCTCATGGCGGCCAGAGGATGCCTGGAAATACCTGAGTCAGGTCCCCTCCCTCTGCCCAGAACTCTCTATGCCTCCCACCTTATTCAGAGCAAAAGACAATGAGCTCCCTCCCACTTCCCACAATGCCCTGCATGACCTGCCCAGTCACCTCTGTGCCTTCATCTCCCACCCCACCCTCCTATCACCTGTTCCAGCCACACTGGTCTTGCTACTCTGAACACCTTTTCATTGGCTCTTACTCAGGTAGCCACTGGCTCCACTTACGCATCCTCTTTCAGGTCATTGACCTCACCTTGTCATTGACCCCCTGTTCAGTTCTTGTCATTGACCCCCTGTTCAGTTCTGCAACCCTAGCATTTCTGATGTCCTTCTGTCTTCACTTGTGACTTTTTCCCTAGTCCCTAGAATCTAAAATACTATAGAATTTACTCATGTAATTTAAACAAGGGTCTCACTTTCTCACTGTATATCATCTCCTCAAGGGCAGAGATTTTGTTTTGTTTTGTTTTGTTGTTGCCATCCTTTGTGTGCTGGCTTATTCTCATGGGTGGGCCCCTTTCATGGTCTCAAAAAAGCTGCCATAGTCCCAGCCATCACCTCATCACTCATCCACACCAGAAGCTGAAAAAGGAGCACGGTGGAGGAATTTTTGTCTGCCTGATTCATGGCTGTGTCCCCAGCACCCACCTCTGTTCCTGGCACCAGTAGGTGCTCAGTAGTTGTTTGTTGAGTGAATGCATGAACTGCAGAGCCCCAGGGTGGGACCAGATCCAGGGACGTGCATGCTGGCCCAGGATTCTCAACTGCCCTCCCTGCATTCCCTCTGCAGCAGGGTTGCAAGAGGTGGCCCCTGCTGCACCAGGCCAGCTCTGAGGGAGCTGCTGTCTCCCGGTCACACTTGCCAAAGTCCCAGAACAGAGTCTCATTTGCCAGCTCACCTCCCATGGCCCATCCCTGAACCAATTGCTGTGGACAGAAGAATGCAATGTGCCAATTGGCTAGCCTGGGTCCCATGCCCAGCCCTGAACCAGTCACTGGCTAGGGAGATGGACTGTGCTGATTGGCCCAGCTGGGATGACATGCTTACCTGTGGCCCAGGGAATAAAATCTGAACAGAGGGTGATTCCAAAGAAAAATCAGTATGCTCTTGCCAGAAATGGGAGAAGATGGTAGGGATGGCAGATATGACACGAACCCATTTTTTTCCTTTTGAAATACCCCAAAAGAAGGATTGAAAAGTTAGGAAAACCACCACTTTGCAATCCCTAATGAAAGAATTAATTCAGGCCTCCCTCATCATTGGTGAGAGCCCCGGTTCATTAACCAAGGCTGCGCCCGTAGAATCACCTGCACAAATTGAAACAGTGCCCAAGCCACAGCACAGGCCAATTAAGTCAGAAGGATGCCTGGTTTGGGTATTTATTAAAGCTCCCAGGTGCTTCTAACATACAGCCAGGTCCCAGGACCAGTGATTGACAGGAAATGTGGGGGAGAAAGGAATAAAGGGATAATTCCACAGAGAAGCAAAGGGCAAATCAAATCCAGAAGGCATAGCACTCCCCAGCATATTTTACACGTTCTGCAAGAAAGCCAAGGCAGACAGGGCTGGGGGAGCAGTGGTTCTCAAAGTGTGTTCCCCAGGTTGCCTCACCAGCATCAGCTGGGAGCTCATTGGGCCTGAAGCTTGGCAGTCCCTCCTCAGGCCTCCTGAGCCTGAAGCCGTGAGGGTGGGATCCAGCCCCCTGTGCTCTAACAAGCCCCCCAGGGGATCCTGATGCACGCTCCAATTCAAGAACCACCGGGCTTCCTAGGAATAACAATCTAATGTCTTGTTTGGATCCCCATTCAAAGAAACCAAATTGTAACCCGTTTTGAGGCATTCAGGAAAATTCGATGATGGCCTGGATAATAGGTGACGTCAGAGAATGGATGTGAGCTGTCAGGGGTGATTACAGTTGTGGCTGTGACTATAAATGTCTATTTGTCTTTGGAGGTGTGTATTAAAGTATGGAAGGGAGTGTTTTAGTGTCCTACAGTTGCCAAAACAAAGGGCCCCAGACCAGGTGGCTTAAAAAAAACAACAGAAACATATCGTCTCATGGTTCTTGAGGCCAGAAGTTCAAAATCAAGGTGACAGTAGGGTCACGCTCCCTCTAGATTGCCTCTTCCTAGCTTCTGGTGTGTGCTGGCCATCTCTTCTATTTGCTAATGCTGCCATTATGCAAAATACCAGAAATGGATTGGCTTTTATAAAGGGGGATTATTTGGTTACAAATTTACAGTCTGAAGGCCATGGAAACGTCCAAATTAAGGCATCAACATGAGTGTACCTTCACCGAAGGAAGGCCAATGGCGTCTGGAAAACCTCTGTTAGCCGGGAAGGCTCGTGGCTGGTGTCTGCTGATCCTGGGCTGTGTTCCAGCTCCTCTCTCAGCTCTTGGGGTGTTTTGTCCTCTCTTAGCTTCTCTGGAGAAAACTCTGGGCTAGTATCTCCAAAGCATAAGCAAAAGTCTGCTTTCAATGGCCATCTCAGCTGCTCTGAGCTCCTTCTGCTTGTGAGCTTTTATAGGCCTCCAGTGATTAAATCAAGACCCACCCTGAATGGGCAGGGCCCATATCTCCATGGAAATAATCCAAGCAAATGTTTCACTCATGGTTGATTGAGTCACATCTCCAAGGAAACAAGCAAAGGATTCCAACCGAATCAACACTAATACGTCTGCCCCCACAAAATCGCATTAAAGAATATGGCTTTTGTCGGGACGTAATATATCCAAACTAGCACACCATCCTTGGTGTTTCTTGGCTTGCAACCACAGCTCTTCAATCCCTATCTGTCATCCCATGGCCATCTTCTCTCCCTTGTCTGTCTCTGTGTCCAAATTTCTCTCTTCCCTAAGGACACCAGCCATATGGGATGAAGGCTCACCTTAAGTCAGCATGGCTGCATCTTAAAGAATCATGTCATCAGAGACCCTTTGTCCAAATAAGGTCTCATTCACGAGACTGGAAATTAGGACTTGAACATGCCTCTTTTTTTTAATGAAATTTTACTGAGATACATTCACATACCATACAACCCATTCAAAGTATATTGTATCATCACATAGTAGTGCATACAACTCATGATCAATTTTGAAACATTTCCATTACTCCAGAAAAGAAATAAAAAAAAAAGAAAACCCAAATTCCCCCATTCCCCATCCCCCTTTCCTCCGTTATTGACCCATAATATTGGTGTGCTACGTTTGTTACTGTTGATGAAAGAGTATTAAAATATTACTGTCAACTATAGTCTATAGTTTGCAATAGGTACATTTTTTCCATACACTTTTCCATTATTAACTCCTTGTAATAATGTCATACATCTGTTCTAGTTCATGAAAGGATTTATAATATTTGTACAGCTGATCACAGACATTGTCCACCACAAGATTCGCTGTGTTATACATTCCCATTGAACCTGTCTTATTAGAGGACATAATTCAACCCAAAATAGGGGGAAATGACATATTGTGTGGGATTTGTTTTTAAATATTACATCAAGGGTAAAAAAAGAGATTGGTGAGATAAATATGTCAAATCTCGGCTCTGCCCCATTCAAGATGGCGGATTCAGACACTTCCAGACTCCGTCTCCCACAAAAGCTTTGAACAACCAGCAAGAACTGGCAGAAACATCTTCCTCAAAGCCCCAGAAAACAGATAAAGGACTACAATAACAGAGCGCATGCCTAATCAAGATAAAGGCTACCTAAGAGTGGAAGAATCTCTTGGTGCCCTGGCTGACCCCTCCCCCACCTCTCACTGGCTCAGTACAAATCCAGCCCGTTCTCCCAGTTTGGACACCTAGTCCCAGTTCCCAAGGGAACAAAGTAACCCTCGTGCACACACTGGGAGCATGTGCGCCTGGCCCAATCTGCCTGGTAGTGGCCCGAAGGGCTCACCATCCCAGAGCTTGCCTTGTGTGTAGAAGACAGCTCACCCAGCTCACCTACAAAATGCTACGGGAGAGCAGTGAAGTTGTGCTGTCTGGAGCAAGGGATCTGTAGCTGTTTGAAACTCAGTGCAGTGCCCAGGACTGTGAGGAAACTCTTCTAGGGAAGGGGGAACATCTGGAACCATCTAAATGGGGGAATTCCTAGAGCTACACACACATGCATGCCCAAGATAAGAGTACATGCAGAAAGTATCAGAGGAGCCCCTACACTTTGGCCTGGAGCTATTCTCTAAGCTCATTGAATGGATATGCCCTGAAGGAGAGTACTCACACAGGTCAACTTGCAAAGACTGAGAAGGATGTTTCCTTTCTTCTTCTTCCTTCTTCAACCTTCTTCTTTCTCCTCCTCCTTTTTCTTCTCCCTCTCCTTCTCCTTCTCCTCCTTCTTTTGGTTAGCTCATGGCATTCAAGGAAAACCCTGTCATACCACCAGCTGTATAGAAGCTTACAGACAAGGTAACTCAGAGTCTAAATTCCAGTGATAAGACATTAAAATATCGAAATATCCAGCTTTCAGCAAAATATTACAAAACAAACTAAGAAAAAAGGAAATGGTAACCCAGACAAAGGAGATGATTAAAGCATTAGAAACCATCAATGAGGAAGACCAGATCTGGGACATACTAGACAACACCTTTAAAAAATGGCCCTAAATATAATGAAAGAGCTAAAGGAAAACATGGGCAAAGAACTAGAGGAATCAGGAAAACAACAGATGAACACAAAGAGAAAATCAATAGAGAGATGGAAATTATGAAAATGAACCAAACAGAGCTGAAGGTCACAGTAACAGAAATGAAAACTTCTTGAGAAGGGTTCAACAGCAGATTGGAGCTGGCAGAAGAAAGAATCAGAGAACTTGAAGATAGGACGATTCAAATCATTCAGTGTGAGGAGCAGAAAACAGAATGGAGACTAATAAACAGAGCCTGAGAAACCTGTGGGACACAATCAGACATGCCAATAGATGCATCGTGCGAGTCCGAGAAGGAGAAGAGAGAAAGGGCCAGAGAGAATAGTCAAAGAAATAATGGCTGAAAACTTCCCAAATTTAGAGAAAAGCATGAATGTGCATATCCACGATGCTCAAAGAACTCCAAACTGGATAAACCCAAACAGACCCAAAGTGTAACATCTTTTAATCAAACTGCCAAATGCCAAAGATAGAGGAATTCTGAAAGCTGCCAAGAGAGAAGCAACATTTCACACCCACTAGAATGGCTACTGATTAAAAAAAAAAAACACCAAAAAAACTAAAAACAGAGTTACAAGTGTTGGAGAGGATGTGGAGATATAGGAACACTCATTCATTGCTGGTGGGAATGTAAAATGTTTCAGCCACTGTGGAAGACAGTTTGGCAGTTCCTCAGAAAGCTAAGTATAGAATTACCATATGATCCAGCAATCCCGCTACTGGGAATAAACCCCAAAGAATTGAAAGCAGGGACTCCAACAGATAATTGCAAACCAATGTTCATGGTGGCATTATTCACACTCGCCCGAGTGTCTATTAACCAATGAACGGAAAAACAAAATGTGGAATATACACACAATGGAATATTATTCAGCATTAAAAAGAAATGAAGTTCTGATTCATGTGACAAAATGGATGAACCTTGAAGACATTAGTGAAATATGCCAGACACAAAAGGACAAATATTGTATAATATCACTAGGAAATAATTGGAATAAGCAAACTCATGGAGTTAGAGTACTAAGTATGGGTTACCAGGGGCTGGGTTTGGGGTAAGGAATTTCTATTTAGGTTGATTGTAAAATTTTGGAAATGGGTTGTGGTGATGGTAACACAACATCATGAGTGTAATTAATAGCACTGAATTATATATGTGAATGTGTTAAAAGTGGGAAAATTTAGGTCGTGTATATGTTACTAGAATAAAAACCAAACAATAATAATATGACTGTGTAACATGGTGAAAACCTATTATAAATGATGGACTATAGTTATTACAATTAAAATAATGTTCTTTCATGAATTGTAATAAATGTACAGCACTAATGCAAGGTATTAATAATAGGGTGGTATATGGGTTAAAAATATACCCTAAACTATGGACTATAGTTAATAGAACAATTATAATATTCTTTCATCAGCGGTATCACAATAATGCAAAGTATTAATAGGGGAGATATATGGGAATGCTGTGTTTTATATATGATTTTTCTGTAAACCTACAACTGCTCTAAAATTAAAAAAAGAGAGAGAGAGGCAACATGTCTTGAACAAGGAAGATTTGATAAGATTCATCAGAAACCGAGGAATCAAGAAGGCAAGTGGGATGACATATTTAAAATGCTTACAGCAAAAAATTGCCAACCAGTAATTCTACATCGGGTCCAAGATAAACAAAAGTTGAGGGAGTTCATTACCACTAGATCCTCCCTACAAGAGACGCTAAAGGGAGTTCTGCAGGTTGAAAGGAAAAGACACAAGACAGTAGATCAAAACCACAAGAGGAAATAAAGATCTCCCGTGAGGATAATGACATGGGCAAATATAAATGCCAGTAGTGTTGTATTTTTGGTTTGTAACTCCACTTTTTCCTTCCTATGGGATCTAAAAGGCAAATGTATAAAATGTAATAAGAAATCAGTGGTTTTGAGCTCATAGTGTATAAACATGTCATTTGTGACAGAAACTATATAAAGGTGAGGAGACGGAGTGTTAGAGGAACGTAGTTTGTGCTTACTATTTAAGCTAAGTTGGTATCAAAGCAAACAAGATTGTTACAGATTTAGAATGTTAAGTTTAAGCCTTATGGTAACTGCAAAGAAAGTATTGGGGAATATGCAAGTTCATAGGGACATAAATTAGAGTGCAGGTTGCCAGGGTGGGGGATGGGCAGGGGGAATCAGGAGTTAATGCATAATGGGTGTAGGGTCTCTGTTTGGGAAATGGGAAAGTTTTAGCAATGGAAGTTGGTGAGGGCACTACGATATTGTGAATATGACTAATACCATTGAATAGTATGTTTGGGAGGTTGAGATGGGAAAACTTTTTATTGTATATATGTTCCCACCATTACAAAAGAAAGGACCAACTAAAGAGACAATGACAATTCAATGCAATATGTGACCCTGGATAGGATCTAAGAAAGGAAGAGAAAAGGCTCAAAGGGACATTATTGGGACATATGAAAAAAATCGGAATATACTATCAGC
>PVKY010006348.1:0-16075 GCA_004027775.1 Bradypus variegatus
CACACACACACACATATATACATATCTATGCACACATACAGAGAGAGAGAAAGAGAGAGAAAGAAAGAGAACATCCACATTCAATCTCTGGAATGCAAGATGAAATAAAAATAATTACAAAGGTACACTAAAATAAAAGTGTCAGTCCTTGACATGACTGATAAGTTTAAAGGAAAAAACTATTAACTACTTCAGTGATTTATTGATATTAATTACATATAATACATGCAATGCCCTTGGTGTCCTATAAACAGAGAACACATCTTAATTTCAAGCAACCTTGAAAATTGACAAAAATAGATAACAAACTAAACACCAAAAATAATTCTAAAATTTGAACACATTTTAGTTAGTTTTAATTGAGGGGATAGAGTATGGGAGGGGGTTTGAATCTTGAAGGAAAAAAATAATGATAAAGCAAATTAGGTAGACTTTGAGTGTACCAAGGATGGTGGTGTTGGGAAGAGAGGAGAATGATAATTCAATTCTGTGCTACCAAAAACCTGAAAAAAAAGCAAATGCATAGGCCCACCCATCTTGGAATCCTATAGAAAGACATCCCTAGAAATTTGTTTTTAAAATCTCCACATTCCCCTCCCAATACAGGGTACACTAGATGGAATCAGGGCCGGCCACCATCTCACACGAACGTTTTATTCCATGTGTCGCACATGCCAAATGTATAAGCATGCCAGCACAGGCCTTCCAGAGTGTTTTCTCACTTTCCCAGGGCTGGTATTTCAGTCTGAGAACCTCATTTCCAGGCTATGATCTTGCAAGAACGTATTTAGCACTTGTGAGGATACACCGTCAGGCTGAATGTGCCTGTTCATGGCTGTTTTCCAGCTGTCCCTTCCTTGCCTGCTGGCCTTCTGTCATCATCCCCAAACCTGCCTCACCCAAAAGGGTTTCCTTCCCGGCCTGCAGGTGCGTCCTGACCTTTCTCAGCTCCTAACACGGGCTCCTGAGACATGTGCCTTTCTGCCTCCTTTCTCGCTCCTTGAACTCTGTCTCTCAAACCTGTTAAAATTTTACTCCTCCTAAAGCCTTCCAGAGCCATTCCGTGTGAACTGCTGAAGCAGTTAATGTCAAAGGAATTCATCTGGAAGTGAGTTTTAAACAGGAATGTCCAGACACATTATTTTACTCATCATGGATTTGTATCTTTTCTCTTAGCATGGATTATGAGCTCTTTCTAGGTAGAGATGTTCTTGAATTTTCATAATGACTAAGAAAGGCACATAGAAGGTGTTCGGTAATTCTTTGCTGATTTTATTTGATATGGAAATGAAATTTTCTTGCTGTAAATACAATTTCCTAATGAGATTCTATAGTGCTTCATTTTAAAAAGCATGCCTTTTCTAACACTTTCTGAAGATAGAATGATAATTAGATGTAATTAATAAGAAGAGAAAACAAAGTTATTTCCAATCAAGATTGTTGTAATTTAAAATGTACTAATTTTAATGTAAAATAATTTAAAGTAAACTAACCTTTGTACCTAAAATGCTGCTATTAGGAATTGAACCACAAAATATTATTGCAGGTTAGAAGTTTCCAGTAGGTGGCTCTGGAAAGATCAAAAAAGAAGACAATATAAAGGCAGAGTTCAAAATACTACTGCTCTTTCACAGGAAATGGGAGAAGTTGACAGACTCTTCCTACTGTCACTGGAAAGGCTGCCCCGGAAACGCAGACAAGTGGAGAAGGTGTCTGCTCCTTGCTCAGCTCGCTCCCACGAGGGGAAAGCAAGAAGGGAGATGTGTACTCAGATTGTAGTTCACTGTACATAAAGGGAAAAACACTTGGAACTCCTGAGGAAGAAGGGACCCTTATTTGATTTACATCCTTAAAAAAATATCGTTCTGGCTACTGTGTGGAGAAGCAGCTGAAAGAAGCGAGAGGGCAGCAGAGGGAGGGGATCCCAGGCAAATGGCATCATCTGAGCCAGACACGATGGGCTGGGCTTGGGTGGGATCCAACAGGGATCTACTTCGAGGGAGGGGTGGATTCCAGACGGGTGACGGGGTTGATTGAGATGGGAAATGGATTGACGGCACATACAGATTGGAGAAGTATGTTATTCAAAGAGATTTCTAACTTTTTGGCTTAGATAATAAGATGGCATGTTCTTTAGATGGGTTAATCCACATTTTGGAAAATAAATAAAAGTCTGGGACTTGCTCACAGACAGGAACACAATTAAAACTTAAACCGTCGGACTCCCAAATCTGTCCCACTCGCCGTACCTCTGGTGCCAGATTTCTCTTACAAAACAATTTTCAAAAAAGTTATCCCACATAAATGTGAGTATAAAGCGCCCACGTTCCCACGATATGGGGGTTTGGGGGCAGGGAGGCTCCAGGCATTTGCCTTTTCAGTCTGCTTCCTGCCGTTTTCCTGGATGATGTGTTAGAGCTTGAGGGCTTATTTGCAGGCCGAATTTATTTTATGACTCTGCACTCCCCTGCCTCCGCTCACGATACCCTCCCAGAAGAATGGGCTTGCCCAGCCCCGGCCCTACAAACCCTCCCCAGCCTGGAAGAAATCCGCCCAAGGACACTTCAACCACGCCTCCCACAGCGGCTATTCCCAGCTTGTAGGTCAATCTCAGTCCCCCATTCTTTAAGCCCCATGTATGGTTTTCAGAACCTCACTCTGCTTGTCTGTGGCTCTGTATAAATCGGTCTGATCTCTTTGCCAAATCATAAGCATCTTGAAGGCAGAGCATCCCCCACATCCATCCTTCCCACCCCTGTATCCCTAACTTCGAGTCCTGAGTGTAGTAAACACAAATACAGGTTGGGTGAATTGAATTTGCATTTATTCTGCAAATACGAATGTGGTGACATAGTTTTCAAATCCCCAGCCTGCCATCTCCTTTAAAAGGTGACATAAGTCTTCTGTGTGTATGATATACTTCTGATTCATACTAGATTCATGCTGCTGTGGTATTAATAATATGAATGTAATAATTCTAATTTAAGTCAGAGAAGGCTCTGTTTGCAGAAGGTGGCCTGACTTTCATCCAGCCCACCTAAGTATTTCTTTTCAGGGCTAAATAACCAAATGAGTGAGCATGTTTTGTAAATAATGTGAAATATTATATTCAACATGTCAGTGAAAGAAAGAAAAAGGAGCATGAGGAATAAAAAATTATTTTGGCTTCTCTCATTTCATTTATTTCTGTCAACATCACGTCTACATAGGAAAATTGCCTCTAACAGCTTTGTAGCAGCTTCCATTTGCAAACACTGTACTAGCTGCCAACTGGCAATCACATGCCAGCAGCGTCCTGAAAAGCGGGCACTTTGGCAGGACTTACACGGAGGCCATGCAAACCCGCCGTCCTGCCAGGGCCGCCATCGCCAATGTTAGAAGCATTGCCAGTTTCCCACGGAGGAAGCGCCGCCGGGCTGTCCCACACCAGCATCAACTCATTCATTTGAGTCCATTGGTCTGTATTTCTCAGTTGGAAGTCATACTCACTAGAGAATTTCTCTTTTAGGTAAACTGAATATTTAACTTGAAACTCCTCTTAAAAAAAAATATATATATATATATATATATATATGTATGTATTTCTTCACAAATTGATGTCTTACTGTGTATTCACATTGTCCCATAACAACAGTGTTTCTTTTAAAGATGTCAGAAAGCTATTCAGGAACTTTCTGCCAACTTCCTCTGGACTCTTTCCCTTGGGGGCTACCTCCAGCTGGTTCCACTGAAACTAAGTAGCCCTCAAGAAAGGCCATGGGTGGGAGTAGCCAAAATCACGCTACATTGTATCCATGAATCGTCTCTGGGCTCTAGCAAGCAACACACAGACATAGTAAGTAGTTCTGAGCCAGCTCCCAGCTCACAGAGCTAATGTTCTCAGGAGCCGACCAAAACCACCAAAACCACGATAGCAAAATGAAGGAGGGTGGTTTTTCTACTAGTTTCCTCAGCATTCTTTGTAGATTAGAGATATCTTTTACCTCTGCTTTCAATATTGCCAATGACTAAAAATGCATTCCTCTCTTGTGCCGTTATGGTGGGCTTCTTTAAGTTTAATAGCAAGAGAATTTGAATCAAGAAAGAATAATTGTAATTCTGAGAAGTTGCCTCTGACAACTCAGTTGAACTTTCTCAAAATTTAAAAAATATATATCCCGTCTTATCACAAGAATTTGCATATTTTATAAAAGAAGGGAAAACTGAGCCATCAGTGCTGGTTTCACTTGCATAGCCCTCCATGCCCTCTCCTCAGCATGGGTGCCTGGAGGGGGAGACGATGGGCTTAGCACAGAATCCCTATATACACACTCTCTATCTAAGGGTCTTTGGAGGTAATATAGTGTCATATAGAGTATGCCTTTTAAAAGGGAATCAGCTGAACAGGTTGTTGAAGATGATGCTGCAGTGACTGGGGGAAGCCTGCCCACCCTCAGGATCCCTTCCCTTGGCAGCTCCCCTGGGGGATGGGGGTGGGATGCTCTTTCCAAGCCCCAGGTCAGGTGGGGACAAGGCCGAGGAGGGCAGAGCGGCCTCTCCAGGCCTGACACCTGGGGGGCTTGATGGGCACCCACCCTCCCTTTGAATCCACCATGCAGGGGGCACAGGCTCCGAGCCCCCAAACCGCCCCCATCCCAGGAGCTCGCTGCCCACCCCAGCCTGCATGCACCTGCTGTTGGTGACCAGCCCCTCCCAACCAAAGGCAGATTCTGCTGAAACGGGGGCATAGCAGGTCTACTGAGCACTAGCCAGAGGCACCAACATGGCTCCCTTTATCTATTCTCCTGCTTATTTATTTATGACTGACCCACCTTATTCCACAAAGAGACCCAAGATGGCCCTGCTATTTCATTTAATCCTCACCACAGTTCTATAAGGAAATTTGAGTTCTCAAAATATTATACATGAGGTGTATTATGATTAATTAATTTGCCCAAGACTATTGACATTTATATAGTAACATGGGATCCAAGCTTAAATCCAGTGCCAAAGTCCATGTCAACAATTGCAGGTTATTTTAGGATTAAAAA
This sequence comes from Bradypus variegatus, assembly GCA_004027775.1. Classification (NCBI taxonomy): domain Eukaryota; kingdom Metazoa; phylum Chordata; class Mammalia; order Pilosa; family Bradypodidae; genus Bradypus; species Bradypus variegatus. The sequence continues at coordinate 5,031 of PVKY010006348.1, forward strand.
AAAAAAGGCATACAATGATACTATAACTTCATTTCTTGGGTTTAAGGAAAAGGGCAAAATCACTCAGTTCTCAAGCAAACATATTTTTACTGAAAAGAAAGTTGAATTTGTTGCTATAATCATGTTTTCAGATTTTCCCTAGAAACACTTTCTCATTTTATCCAATCTGAGAAAAAATAACACAGCTTTTGCAGCTGAACTATATCATGTGCTCAAAGCATTTTGTCCCCATCTCCTCTTTCAATCACTAAGAAGCTATACTAGAATTTCTGTCAGAATTTTAGTAACCACAAAATGGTTGATAGAATAAAGGAATGCAAGGCGTACTTCTTCAAATGCAAACTACTAGGAAATGCTCTCAACTTTACAAAGCCAGGTGCTTATGACATGTTTTCCTGTCTCTTATCTTCACATGTGGTTGGAAAAGGAGACCAATATTCACAACCTCACTTCCTCAGAGAATTCTTAATGCCTTTAAATTTATTCAAACAGATGCATCGGTGTAAGTTCTGTGAACAGTTCTTGATGTATTAACATAACAGGCTCTTCTCAACCCCTCCAAGCCTCAGTGTCCGCAGAGCACAAAGTTGTTCCTGAACTTCCCCGATCATGCAGGCAGCTGTCCCCGGTCGCAGGCTGGCGAGTTCGGAGCACGCCGGGCCACCTACCACAGCCCAGCGGTGGACGGAAGGCCTTGGGGTGCCCCAGTGCTTAGGCCTGGGACGAGTTTCCTTGTATGTGGTTTTGTCTGTTTTTATTGAGCACTTTGTCCTTTTAAAGTATTCCTGAGACCAGTGAAATTCCATAGTCTTGCTTGTCTAGTCTGCATTTCAGGGACGTTTCTTCTGTCTTCTGAAGTCATTCCCGAGTCTCTGGCCTGGGTGTGGACATGAGGGGTCGGTGCTCAGTGTTTCTTCCTGATGCCTCTCCTAAAAAGTTGCCCTTGAAAGAGACGGGGTCTTGAGGGTGCAGTTGTGGGTGCCCTTTGCTTTTGTCCATGTAGATCTTAGGTGCAGTTGAAAGAAAAATGAAAAGCTAATCTTCTGACAAAGCAGGCCCTCTCTGGGTTCGCAGGCCTATTGATAAATGTATTCAGGTCACTCCTCTTCTGCTTTTTATTTAATGAGACATAAAGAATTCATAACTCAAAAATGAGGAGACAACACAATAAAACATGGGCAAAAGATTGAACAGATGCTTCAAAGTGGACACAGAAAAGGCCAATGAGCACATGAGAAAAGCTCAACAACACGAGTGATCAAGGAATTAGAAAGCAAAACCACAACAGGCTGCCACCGCACGCCTGTTCAAATGGCCACAGTTAAAATGACCAACAACACCCAGGGTCAGTGAGGGTGGGAAGCAATGGGATGCTCATCCTTTTTCAGTGGGAATGCAAAAGGAAAAGGACAATTTGCAATTTATTACAAAGTTAAAAGTACACTGGCTATTTGATCCAGCACTTTCAGTGCTAGGTAGTTATCGAAGAGAAAAGAATACGTATATCCACATGTTACTAGTATGCACTAATACTAGTAGCAGCTTTATTCATGAGAGCCCTAAACTGAGCATCACCTAGTATCTATCAAGTGGGGAATGGATCAACAATTTGTGGTGCACCCACTCAATGGACCACTGCCTCAGAACAAAGGAACGCACTGCTGTCATGAGCAAGAATGCGAGCGAACCTCGAGACCATTGAGTTAAGTGAGAGATGGCAGAGACAAAAGATCAAATAATACTATTCCGTTTATATGGCATGCTAGAAAAGGCAACTTATGGGACAGCAAACAGATCCATGGTTTTCAGGGGTGGTGGATGGGGCAGTGGCTGGGGAGGAGAGAATTTTGGGAAATGTTCTGTGTCTTGATTATGGTTGGATTACCCAAATGTATTCATTCCTCAAAACTTATCACTAAAAATTTTAAAAGAGTGAATTTCATTACATATAAATTATATCTCAATAATCCTGATGAAAAATTATTTAACATTTATCCCATAAATTTCCAAAAGTATTTCACATATATCTATTTATTTATTTTCAGGGCACTCTGGTGTGTCACTGAACACAATTGTATTAGAAAGGCATTCCCATTAAAGAACAATCTGAAAAATCCATAAATGACACATATTTAGTGCAAATGCTATGGAAATTAAAATTAATATGGATGTATAAGGAGAAAATAAATCAGAGCTAAAGCCAATGGGAAGTGTCAAATAAAAGACAAATTTTAAGAATTTAGGAGAGACCATTTATTTACCAAAAGGAGACAATTTACAAGGAATGCTCTATGCCAAGACAAAGCCCTCTGATTTTCCCTGAGAAAGAGACAGTTTATGTAGTAATTACAGTGAGGTTACACAAAGAAAAGTATGATTGGTTAAGCAAAAACATTAAGGAAGGCAAGCCTTATAAGGGGTTGATGTGCTAACCAACAAAATTTACTTGTTCCAGACAAAAGTCCTAGGTTTGAGGAAATCAAGACCCAGGTTGAAAGAATGTCAGAGCATCCTGGCCCTAGCAGCTCTGCCAGGTCAGCGAGTTCCAGAGAACTCATCTCACAGCTTTTGTGTGGGTGATTGGAACATGTACAGACAAGTTAGATTTCACTTAGTTATATACAAATAGGTTATCCTTTGCTTTGGACATGAAAGGACAAGTTGACTCCAGCCCTTGCCAATTTGTTTAAGAGACAATTATTATTTATAGTAATTGTTATTCTCCCCTTAAATATCCAAGAGAATCTACTAAAGAATTACTGAAAATAAAGAGTTCAGACGAATGTTCATTTATATACTACAAACTAAACACACTTCATTGTAAATAAATAGAAGGAAAACATAAGAAGCAGGACCACATTGTTTAACCACCTAAATGGAAAGAAAGGAGAGAGAATATTCCGGAATCTGAGATCACCTTCCAAAGCCCCCACAGCCTCGTGGTTGTGTGGGACGACGTCCTGGAAGGCAAGGGGCCATGTTAGAATGCTGCCGGGGCCTGTGGCAGCTCCTGCCCTCAGTGTGTGCTTGTGTGAGGAGGACGGAGGAAAGGAGGAAGGGGAGAAGGAGAAGAGAGAGAAGCGGCAAATGAGGCCCCTGGCAGAGCTGGCTTCTCCCTCAGGGCAAGCAGGGGCCTGGGCCCCCCTGCATCTCCCCAGTGCTATGGGAAAGTGTTGCAGCTTTATGGCCCTGGAGGTCTGAAATGAGTGCTGCAAAGATGAAAAGCTGCAGAGTGACTTTGAAGAAGATGAAAAACACCTGATTTTAGAGATGTTTCACAAAGGCATGCTTTTCTATTCCCTTTTTCACAGGAGCTATTGCATCTATCCACAAGGAAATTAGTCGGCCGCACATATTTCTGCAATAGGAACATCTTCTCTCTTGACCAGTGATATGGTTTGAAAGAGGATTTTTTTTCCAATAGACAAAGTGCTGAGATTTCTCGTTAAATAACACTTCAAATATGGTAGCTAATACACTCACCAAGCACAGCATTTAATTTCATTGTTATTGACATAAAAAGTCAATAACATGGGTGATATTACTCACAAATTGCAGTACTGACTGAATTTCTTATTTGGAAAGCTGGGTCTTTTTTGTGAGTTAACTTAGCTTGTTTGAGTTAGCAGTTCTTATTGAAGTTCTGCGTTAGAGTAGGTGAGAAATAAAGCTAGATTCACAGTTATTTAAGGCTGAGCCCATTGGGTTACTAAGCTTTGCAGAAAAATATCATTTTTCCAACTCAATGAACTGACTTGAAAAAACTCAGAAAATCTCAGATGCACATATAAATGCTTTGGTCCAATATTAAAGAAATTGCAGTAATAAAAATGAGAAAATATTGCTTTTTCATTACTTTCAGCCAGGACTGAAAGAGGCGGGAAGACTATCCTGGAAGCCCCAGCTCTGAGTTTTGGTGCAGAGCCCCTGCTGGCACACTGGGTGCATCTGGGAACTCAGGGGACACGAAACCTAGTGCTGGGTTTCACCCTCCCAGCCCCAACGCCACCCCGTCAGGAGGGCAGTTGCTTTCCAGGCAGATTTGCTGAATGGTCCATCCAAAGAGGATTAGCACTTGGTTGCCATGTTTTCTGTTTCGGCAGCTTCTCATCCAGGCTGCTCTCTCTCCTGTAAGACAGCCTAGAGGAATCAGGCAAATCGAATTTAACTTCCAGTTCAAATGGGATGACTAACAGTTCTTACTTGCCAAGGTTATTGGTAAGATTAAATGAATTTAGGTCAGTGCCTTGCATAAAACAGGACCTCGGCTAATGTGCAGTGCTAGCATAATCCCCGTCAACGACAGGAAGAAGATGCTTGCACATTGCATTTCCTGCGGGCAATCTGTGCCAGAAACTCTCCTCTGGAATCCACTGACCAGCGTCTTCTCTGTCGCCCTTTTTCTCCCACTGGCCTTCGCCCTCCGTGCAGCCCGCGCCCCACTGGCCTCTGGCTGTGTGGCCACCCCAAGAGTCCTCACAACCCTGCCTGGGAGAGGCAGGTCCCCTTCGCGCCTCGGGGGGACGATGGACGGGGACAGGAAAAGGCCAAGCCCAGGGCCGGCTGCCCTCAGCGAGGAGATGGGGCCGAGGCCGCGAAGGCCCTGCGGGGGACACGACTTGGGAAACGGCAGCGCCTCAGATGAACTGAGAAAACTGGCTGCTTTCTGTCCCGGGCGGTTGCGTTCTCAATCTAGCCCATCATAAATGAGCCTGCAAAATTTCTGAGGCTTTGAAGTATTTTAATTCCTTGCCTTTACCACAGTTGCTAAGAAATTTACTATTTTCTTCTGATAATTTGCAAGGACTCTTTCTTTGGCTGCCAAACGACCCTCTGTTGGGCCAGTTTCCTCGGTAGTCGTTAGCTGGCTGGGAGCCCACCTGCGTGCTGCTGGTGTCCTCCGTGATGTCACGGGGTGGCGCCAGCAGCACTGCAGCCCACAGACTGGCTGGGCCCCCGAAGCTCCTCAATGGTTCCGGAGAGTTCTGTGGCTAAAGGCCGCGCTCATCAAAGGCAGCATTTCCGCTGTCCCCGCCATGTCCTGGGAGGCTCCCCGGTCCCCGGCGCCCTCTGTCGGGGTCGCCTCTTCCGAGCGGGCGGCTTCCGTGCGCCCTTCACCATGCGCCACTTGCCCTGGCGATGCCATCACAGCCTCTTCTGGAGAGGAGCAGGGGCTGCTCCTGGGTGCTGGGTGGACGGGCGCCACATGCCCACCTGTGCACCTGGGACCCCGACTGTCATCTCCTGGGGATGGGCGTGCACGTCCTGGTGGAGCCCGTGGGCGGGATGACCCCACGTGCTGGTGGGCTCAGGGATATTGCACCTCGGCCTCCTCTGGGTTGGAAGACAGAAGCCTAAGGACTCTTACAGCTCATTTAGGGGAAGAAGTTCTCAGCATGTCTGCTCACGCCACCCACCACCTTAGCTCCAAGTAATCTACATCAGCAACTGATGAAAATTTATCAGAATCATTTCGATTCTAGCAGTTTCACTGTAGCTCACTTGCTTCATTTGTCAGTTACCCGGAACTCTCATTAGCAGTGAGGGGTAAACCTGCAGGTGGCAAATGCATTTTATGAAATAGACTTAGACATTTAAGGTAATATGGGCTGGAATCCCAGGGACTTGCTGCCTGATGACAAAGATTAAATCTGTATTTTTCTATGCTAATGCTAATAAGATTTTCACAGAGATATCATACAGACTTATCACCAATGGAGAATTGGTTCTCTGTAAGAACTCAAATACCCAATTTCCTGTTTATCCAAGAAGCCCCAGAAAGTTTATAAAATCTTTTAATGTTCTTTCTGAATAAATATTCTTGCGCTGGGTTAAAGTCCACTCCAATATATAATGTTTTAGTGCTCATAATTCACCAGATGCTACTTGGTGATATGATTTTCCAAGTAATTACATTTTTTGGCAAAAGTGCATTGACCTCATGTTACCTAGTCGGAGTTTTCCATTTGAGCCTAAACACAGATGGCTGTTTACCTGTGTACATCAACTCTCATTCTTCATGGGAAAAAAATTAGTTACCATTTGCTTAGATATTTGAGAATTGAGATCTCAGACAAATCACAAGAAGCTTGAAATTTAGAGTTTTAACTGTCAAGAGTTTTTAATGTCAAGAATTTTGAGTTTTTCAGTTTCTCAGGAGAGAAAGATGTCCATCATATAAGACCAAGTTGATGCCCAGTTACCTGATAAAGTTTCCTGCTACAGTATAGTCAGTGTGCATCTAATTTGTGGCTCAGAATCAGTATACTCGTGTGGGGTAAGCCCTGAGTAGACGCAGTGGTGTCTGGCGAAAGAGATGTAAGAAATCATTAACAGATAAATGAGCCCTCTGGCTGATGTGCTTTCAGGTTTCCTCTTCAAGAATCATTTCTTTGGATTCCCTAATATAAATCAGTTGAACCATTTCTGTATTTATTTTCAGGCTGCCTTCCTGCTCCATGTCTTTGAAAAGTTTAAGAAAAATTTTCAACCACAAGAAGTTTTCCCTGCTTTTATGTGTCTAAAATATCAGTATTCAGTTTGGAATTTAATACCTACTTACTCTATGTTTTTAAGTAAATAGTCATGGAATAAAATTTTAGTACCTTTAATATGAATACTTAGAATTTTTGAGTATGCTTGTTTTTGCAGAAAAATTAGATTGTGTCTCTAGAAAAATCGGTGACTGCTGTAGTGTTTCAGAAACAGGAGCACGAAGATTAGAAAACAATGACAGCTGACTTTGGGAGATCAAATGCAGCCTGCTGCTTGCTGTAGCGCTTTGAGAGATGTCAGCAGCCCAGTCCTCAGAAGGAAGCACAGATGTCACGTGGTGAGAATGCTGGGCCTAATATTTTGGGGGCAGTAAGCCTTCCTCCCAGTTCTCATAACCTTCCAAAACATCTTCCCTCCCTGGGCCAAACCCTAGAAGTTCTCCTCCCTGTCCTTCTTCCTCCTCAGTTCTTGGGGACTGTGCAGGGTCCCACAGAGCTTCACTTGATGGAATTTAATTTGACAACTATTTGCTAACATTCATGATGTGCCAGATACCCTCGGAGACAGAGAGGGTTTTGCAAAGGTCCAGAAGCCCATGGCAAAAAGCTGACGTGGAGAGTCTCCCCACTGCCTGCACACGCTGGGAGAATTCCAAATGTGATAAGTCACTGGGCACTTAGCAGGGGCTGGCCTTGTGCTGAGTCCGGAAACACGGCGAGGAGCTGCACATGACCTCATTGCCTGCCCTCCCACATTTTATGGTCCCTTTCTCCAAGTATGTCTTCCAGCAGAGGCTGCATGCTCTGAATAATCATGAGTATAAAAAATTGAAGGAGAATTTACTGATAATGAATTTCCTTTTCTAGGTAAAGTAGGCACACATTTTGATAAGTGAAGAATTTGACTTTGAAGATCCAGAAATGGCTATTCCCAAAAATCCCTAGCCCACTGACCTGCAATTGCTTGTGTTTAGCAGAATTCCAATCCCAGGCTAATTGAGCAGCATATTCTTGCCTCATTGCCCTGGCTGGCTGAAGTCCCACCACCAAACTTGGGGACCCTTAAAATTGTCCAATCATCCAGTCTATTATAACTCTCTAAAGATATGACTCCTTCCAAAGTCTAACGGAAGAGTCCATTCAGTTGTTTTCTGGTACGTGGGCAAGGTTATGAATGAGGCTAAACGTGAAGGCCAAGTGAGGATTTCCCAAGGAATGTCTCTTGAATGCAAATGAACCTATCTTCCGAAGCAGGCATGGACACACTCTTTTTGCTGACGTGGGTTGCCAAGAAACATGATTACTGCTAAACGTCACTAGCATCCCACACTGTGGATATTGCTGCAGAGTGCCACCAGCTGAAACGCTTGGGCTCCCCTCCACCCCTGTACCTGGAGCCAGAGGGGCTGCCCCCCTCTGCTGTTAGTGTAGAAACTGCTGCCTGCATGGCCAGAGCTGTCCACAGGGTCCGTAGCACTCACAGCTCCCCCAGAACTGCCCGCAAATCCTGGGACTCCGCTGAGCTCATAGGGCTGCGTGGCAGAACCTCAGCCTTTCTACCCCAGGAGGCCCCTGCCCACCTGGCAAAGCTTAGGAACCCCTCCTCAGAATGCTGTTTTTAAATACGTAAAACAAAATGAAACCCAGTTATGATGGTTAGTCAATTTCGCTTGTCAACTTGGCTGGGCTATGGTGCCAGCCTTTGGTCAGACACAGGCCCAGATGCTGCTGTGGAGGGATTTTGTAGATGGGATTTCTGTCTACAGTCAGTTGACTTTAAGCAAAGGTAAGTACCCTCGAAAATGTGGGGGAGCATCATCCAATCAGCTGAAGGTCTTACAAGTAAAGAACCAAGGGTTCCAGGGAGAAGAAATTCTGCCTCAAGAATGCACCTTCCATTTCTCTCTGAGTTTCCAGTCTGCTGGCCTCCCCTATGGATTTTGGACTCAAAACTGCAATATCAACATGTGCTGGAATTTCCAGCCTGCCATCTGCTCCACAGATTTCAGACTCGCCATCCCCCGCAGTCACAGGAGCCAATTCCTTAAATCTCTCTCTTTCCCTCTCTCTCTCTCTCTCTCTCCCCCCCCACCCATCTCTCTCCAGACCAATTATCTAAATATAGAGAAAACCTTATATATAATACATGTGCTTCATTATTCATTATTAACACATTACACAGCAAGATCTAACGGTGAATCAATTATCTACGATGACTCTGAAGCAGTGAAAGTGCAAACAATTTTGTAAAGTATCTGTTATTGTGATGTGATGCGAATATATCCATGATTTCAATTCGGAGAAGGAGGTGCTATTGATAGCAGTGGTTTTTCTTCTATGTTCTTAATGGAAGGGGATGCTGAAGTTCAGGTGAAGTAAGTACAATTAAAGATGCAATTGTTTTCCTTTCTGAGTTTACAGACCCTTAAATCACACCGACCCTGGTTGGAGAGTTCTGTGGGTGCCAGGTTGGATTTCCTGCCGCAGATCTGCCTCACCCTTTTTGAGTTCCTTGGGGGGCAGAATTTGCTTGTACTCCAAGTCTGATGGAGCTTTGGGGTGGTGGCCTTTTTACCCTCCCAGGACAGGTGTCGGCAGCCCCTCCCTGTGGGCACAGGGAGCAGCATCCCCAGAGCGGGCTTGGGCAGCGCCCACCCTGCTGCTGGACGAGCTGGTTGCAGACCCCCCTGCTGGGTTCACGGTCTACCAATACTCGGTCCTCCAAACATGCCCAGGCAGCAGCACATACCAAGTCCAAGTTCAGAGCCTGCCATACAGAGTTTAAAGACAAAGAGAAATGGATGGAAGCAGGTGACAGAGGAGAGCCGAGGAGCCCAGCTCAGGAAATTTCTTCCCTAGTGATGTACTATGGGAGGCTGGGGCACAGCCACCTGTTGCATAAAACATGTTTTATGGTGAATTTGCATCACCCTAACTCCACAGCACACACCTCAGTGGGAATCACAGTGCTGGGTCTTTTGTTCTAACAAAATATTTCTACCTTCAGTGAAATTATGGTTCCACAATAAAAGTACAGATTTTAATAGCTTTTTTGAACTATGTACCTGTATGCAAAGTCATTAGGAACTCAAATAATAATTCTAAGTGAAAGATAGAACACAAACTTAAAAGTCATCTCCACTTTACTCACAAAATAACTCTTAGTAAACAATGAGAACTTAAGCATTCTATTACTTAAGATTAAACTCATTAGCCAACAAATATTAACAAATTTAATGATTAGAACTGTCAATCAAGTAGAAATTTTAGTGCATAAAGTCAATATGGCATCATAAAATATCTTTTAGTTACAAGAAATGATCTAAGATATTTATTCATAATGCGTGTCATAAATAAACATACTCAGCAACATCAAATCCTTGTTCTCTAATCAATCAGCAGGCCTGGGTCTTTTGGATAATATTTCAAGCTGTCAGACATGTCTTTAAAGCAGTCACACTCAATTTGTTTTATAGCATTACATTAAATGCAGCCTCACAGAGAATTATATCCATAAAATACTTTGTGTATGAAATTCGGTGATTAGGAGAGGGGATAGCATGCACTGAAATAATTTCCATTGAGAAGCAGCTTGATATTGATGATTTCATCTACTTTCATATCTGCAATCATGCCATACCTACATATTATGCCAATTACATGTTTCCTTAAGAAACAAAGCAGAGGGTACTAATTTTTCAGTTAAAATAGCACAATGTGGATGGAAATATTTAGGTAGTGTGATCAGAAGACAAAGATCTGCTCTTACTGATCTACAGAATTTGTGAAGCTTTTTTAATCAAAACTTCTGCTTAGTTGCAGTAATTTAAATTACTAAATATATAATTGCATGATTGATTTACATTTTTAATGCAATTTTATTGAGGTATATTCACATACCATGTAATCCATCTGAAGTATACCTTCAATGGCTCACAGTATCATCAAATAGTTGTGTGTTCATAACTACAATCAATTTTAGAACAGTTTCATTACTCCCCAAAAATAAAAATAAAACAAGAACACCCAAAACATCCCATACCCCCTTTCCCCCCTCTATTTTTTTGTCTTTATTTTATTACTCATTTGCCCATACACTGGCTAAATGGAGTGTCAGTCACAAGGTTTTCACAATCATATGGTCACACGATATAAGCTATATAATTATACAATCATCAAGAATCAAGTCTACTGGATTACAGTTCAACAGATACAGATATTTCTTTCTAGCTATTCTAAACACTAGAAACTAAAATGGAATATCTATATTCTGCATAAGAATAACCTCCAGAATGTCCTCTTTATCTATTTGAAATCTCTTAGCCATGGAAATTTTACTTTGTTTCATTTCTTTTCCCCCTTTTGGTAAGGAAGTCTTACTCAATCCCAAGATGCAGGGCCAGGCTCATCCCTGGGAGGCATGTCCTACATCACCAGGGAGATTTATACCCCTGGGAGTCACATCCCACATAGTGGGGAGGGCAGTGAGTTTATTTACAGAGTTGGCTGAAAGAGACAGGCTACATCTGAGCAACAAAAGAGGTTCTCTGG
>PVKY010006349.1:0-16089 GCA_004027775.1 Bradypus variegatus
TGTGACTTGCTTTATTGCAATCATCTGGAACTGACCTGCAACATCTCTGATACATGCCTGTACCTCTGGTGCACAGTTTTATACAGGCAGACAGGAAAGAAAGGTGTTGTAAAACCTTTAGTAGACAGAAACAGGAAGAAATAATCCCACCTTTATATAAACCACAACTATTATTCTGACATTGAGTGGGTTGGGGGAAGGGGAATGGGGGCGCTGTGGGGAGGTTCTTACTAAGGTCTACATCAGATGCTCAGTAAACCAGCTTTAATTCTCAGCACCTGACAAAAGCAGCCCTCTCTCCTCATGAAACCCCTCCACCCAAACTGTTCTGGTTTGCTAATACCACCGTTTTGCAAAACACAGAGATGTATTGGCTTTTATAAAGGAGGTTTATTTGGTTACAAAGTTACAGTCTTAAGCCATAAAGTATCCAATGTAAGGTATCAACAATAGGGTACCTTTACTGAAGGATGGCCATTGGCGTCCAGAAAACCTCTGTTAGCTGGGAAGGCACATGGCTGGCATCCGATTGCTCTCAGGTTGTGTTTCAAAATGGCATTCTCCAAAATGTTGCTCTTGGGACATTTTGTCCTCTCTTAGCTGCAGCTCCTCTTCAAAATGTCACTCTCAGTTGTTCTGAAGTCCCTCTCCCTATGAACTCTTTTCTACAGGACTTCAGTGAATTAATCAAGACCCACCCTGAAAGTGTGGGGCCACATTTCCATGGAAACATTCAATAAAGAGGTCACATCCTAATCAGAGGTCACATCCTATTCAGAGGTGTCACTCAGTTGGGTGGGTCACATCTCCATGGAAACAGCCTAATTCTAAGATTCCAACCTAATCAACACTAATACACCTGCCCCCACAAGATCACATTAAAGAATATGGCTTTTTCTGGGGGACATAATACAAACCAGCAAATTCCACCCCCTGGACCCCAGAAAAACATATTCTTTCCAAATACAAAATAGATTCCTCCCATCACATTATCACAAAAACTTAAATCCTTTCAGTAACAATAGGTAACTACAAGATCCCATCAAAATCAGTTACAGATGTGTCTGTCCTAAGCAAAATTCCTCTCTGGCTGTGGACCTGTGAACCTTAGAACAAGTTACCTGCTGCCAATATACAAAGGAGGGACATTTATCGGATAAATATTCCCATTGCCATTAGGAGAAACAGTAAGGAAAACAGCGTTTAAGGGGCCAAAACAGTTCCTAAAACTCACAGGGCAAACTCTATTACATTTCAAAGTCTGAGAGTCATATATAGAATGACATTTTATCGTTGGAGCTTGAGACAGCTAGAGTCCAACCCCTTCCAAAGGCTTATGCGGCAGCCCTTTCCTCTCCAAACACTGGGGTGATTGCTCCAACATATCCACACACTGGGGAGACCACCTTCTTCTCGGTCCCACCCTCCTCAAACATCAGGGAGCCACCTGGACTCTGTCTCTCAAGGGCAAAGGCTCTCCCCTCTCTGAACAGCGGAGCAGCGGCCAGGCTCTCTCCAATCCATGGGGAATGTGCTCCACCCTCTCTGGGGCCTGGGGTGGCAGCACTCTTCCGAGCATCCAGGCAGAAGGCCCACCCTCGACCTCCAGGGAAAAGTCACCCTTTCCATGTGCCTGGATTGCTCTGCTCTTCTTGCCTGGAATTTCTTGACTCTAGACCTCAATTTCCATGATTTTGTCCTTGAAGAAAGTTTTCCTTCAATTTGTTCCTTTGTCCCCTCCAGACCACACTGGCAATGGTTCCATACATACAGATCTCGGAAATACCTGGCTGGCTTGGCATGAAACACACAGGAGTCGAAGCCATCAGACAACAGGAGTTTCTACAAATCCTTTCTGTATAACTCCACCTCCAACCCTGGCTTGTACTGAAAAGGCAGTCAGGTTCCATGTTTGGTTAAATCCTCATGTGGGGCTGTAGCCTCTGGGGTGTCACTTTTTGAAAACCGAGAGTTTTCCAGACCATGAATTCCTGGTTTCTTTGTACCCAAGAGTTCAGTTCTAACTTTATCTCTCTGCTCGCATTTTACTATAAGCTGCAAGGAGAAGCTAGGTCACACTTGTGATTTTTAGTGTCACAATCTCTTCAGCTAAGTATTCCAGCTCATCATTTTCAAATTCTGCCTTCCATTCAATGCCAGGGCTCAATTTTGCCAAATTCTCTGCCAGTTTAAAATAAGGATCCTTCTTCCAATTTGCAATGACACATTCAACACGTTTGCTCAAGACCTCATCAGAAGTATTTTTAGAGTCCGTATTTCTATCAACAGTCTATTCAAAGCAATCTAGGCCTTTTCTATCAAGCTCCACACAATTCTTCCAGAATCTTCCCTTATCCATTCCAACATGTTTGGTATTTGCAAACTCAGCAGCACCCTACTGCTAGCACCAAAATCCGGTCCGGTTTGCTAATGCTTCCATTTTGCAAAACACCACAGATGGACTGGCTTTTATAAAGGGGGTTATTTGGTTACAAAGTTACAGTCTTAAAGCCATGAAGTGTCCAAGGTAAGACATCAACAATAGGGTACCTTCCTGAAGGATGGCCATTGGTGTCCGGAAAACTTCTGTTAGCTGAGAAGGCACGTGGCTGATGTCTACTTGCTCCCAGATTGCATTTCACAATGGCATTCTCCAAAATGTTGCTCTTGGGGCATTTTGTCCTCTCTTCTTAGCTGCAGCTCCTCTTCAAAGTGTCACTCTCAGTTGTTCTGAGGCCCCTCAACTTGTGAACTCTTTTCTACAGGACTCCAGTGAATTAATCAAGACCTACCCTGAATGGGTGGGGCCACATTTCCATGGAAACATTCAATCAAGAGGTCACACCCTAATTAGAGGTGTCACTCACAGTTGGGTGGTCACATCTCCATGGAAACAGCCTAATCCAAAGATTCCAACCTAATCAACACTAATACACCTGCCCCCACAAGGCTGCATTAAAGAATATGGCTTTTCCTGGGGGACATAATATATACAACCAGTACACCAAACATCAGGGTTACTCAGGCTAGCAATGAATGTAATTAATACTAACTTTCAAAGAGAACTTGTATAAATAGGTAACTTACCACCTAATCTTTTTAAAGATTCTAAAAAGGACTTTTTATTATCAAATATTAAAACCCAAAGGTTAGGATTTTCCATTTCCTTAGTTAAGGCTCTAATTTTAAAGGGAGAAGAAACTGAGTTACCAAATGTCTTCAAAGAATGTGACTGGACTCTCAAGAGTGCTAAGAAACAGCAAGAAATCAATTTAAATCATGCAAAAGGCCTAGTTTCTCTTATTCCTTGACCAAACAAATGTGTGCAAAGCTCTGTGTAAGTACTAAGAATGCATAAATACATTAAGTCACAGTCAGGGGCAAAGAGCTGATTAAATTTTCAATTAAGTGCTGGAAAACCTTGGAGATAGTTTTTGTCCTTGTTGTCATTGGAGTCATCAAAAGAAAGCTACTCCTTCAAAACGGTTCCATTAGCTCCCAACCATCCCTCTCAGACTCCGAATGCAGGCCAGGAAGGTAGGTGGGCTCAGAACCAGTTGCCCAAAATAGCACTTCAAGACTCAGAGTTGAGTCATGCAGAAGTCCTCTACTCCCTCTGTGCCCACAGGTCCAAGTATCCCTAATCAATAGTCAGTTTCTCAGCTCATTCTGCAACACACCTTTTCCCCACTCCATTTCACCAAAAGGTTCCTCACCAGTTACTGTCCGGGCCAAAGCCACAACGATAGCCTACGTCTATCTTCTTTTACTTTTGGCTTGCTGCTCAGCTTCACCTGGACCACCAACAGGCTATCTGACGGCTCCTTCTTGCCTTGGGTTTCTTTGTTTCTGCCAGTCCCTTAAATGTTTGTCAACCCTGGAGCTCCACTCTAGACCCGCTTCTCATTTCCACTCCACATTCTCCATGGAGTCTCACCCACTTTCCCAGTTTCAATTTCCATGTTGAGGGAAATTGCTTACTCTATGCCTCCAAGCTAGATTTCCCCTACATATACTATACATCTCTAACTGAAGAGTCTCAGAGCCACCTCAAACCAACATCTCCAGAGAGAAGTAATCACCTTCTCTACCCATAGCTACTCTCCCCAGGGTTCTCTCCCTACTTTGTTCAATAGTAACCCTATCTAGCCAAGCTGGAAATCTAGGAGTCTGACTAGGCAAGTGGACAGGAACCAGAAAATGTGGAGCAGCGCTTCTCAACCGGTTTTTTAGGAACCAGAAAATGTGGAGCAGCGCTTCTCAACCGGTTTTTTAGGCAGGCCCCTTTCACTGTGGGCCTCTACCCACTAAACAGAAATAATACTCCCAAGCATCATAAAAACCAAAAACTCCTTCAAACATTTCCACTGGTGGGTGGGGGTGATACTGTACACTGTAGCATAGTTTTTTCCTACATGTAATGGGAGGCCTTGGAGATTTTTTAAAACTAGGAAATGACATAATCTTACATTTTAATATGATTGTCCTTGATGAACTATGGAGAATGGACTAAAGGGTAACAAGGGTAAGGATGGAAGCAGGGGAAATGATGTAAGAGATTTTGAGAAGTTTGGTGGTAAAACCAACATGACTTGCTGATGAAATTGGCTGTGAAGCGTGAAAGAAAGCAGTCAAGGATGTCCTGAGGTTCTGGCTTGAACGAATGGATGGATGGTGGGGCTACTTTCTGAAAGGGGAAGTTTTTGATAGTAGTAGAGGTGGTGCTAATGAAGGGCTGAAACATCTTCAATAAATCCACATAAATGATAAGTGGGTAGCCGAATGTGTGAGAAGGCATGGTCTGGAGGTACAGATCTGAGAGCCAGTACAACAGTGTTTAAGACATAGGGTCTCCAGAGCCAGCCTTTCCAGGGTGGTATCCTAAAGGATATTTACTAATGGCGATTTTGGCCATACCATTTAACCAGTGCCTCAATTTCATCATTTATAAAATGGAGATATTAATACTTGCCTCATAAGGTTGGTGTGAGAATTAAATGTATTAATAAATGTAAAACATTGAGAACAGTGCCTGGCAGACAATATCAGTGATTATCATCTGCAGCAGGATCAGCGACCTAGAGAATGCTGAAAACTATGGCTACAGGCAGAAATCCCTTGAAAAGAGGACCAATACTGAGCCCTGAGGAACATCAATATCTGGCGTTCAGATAAAGGAGCAGGAGATGCCAGCAAAGGCTCTTGAGAAGGAAAAATAATTAGAGCAGTAGGAAGAAAACCAGGAGAGAGTATTAATATGGAAACTTAGAAAAAAAGTTTCAAGAAAGCAGGTGTGGTCTGCTATACTGCATGTTGCTATTAAATGAGATGAAAGCTGATTTGTCTGTTGGATCTGGCCACAGGGAGGTCATTGCAGACTCAGTCATGAGTTGAAGAGAAAACTGGATAGCAAGTATAGCCAGCTTGTGCAGATAATGCTTTTGAGGGCTCTGGTAACAAAGCAGAGCAGAGAAATGGGGCAATAGCTGGAGCTGGATGCAAAATCAAGGGAAGGAGGTTTTCTCATAGATTTGGTTTTAAAGACAGTAGATATAAGAGTTTTTATAAAGGGTATGGCTCTCCCCAATCCATGTCAGGTAAACGAGCACACCACTTTATCAATAGATCTCTCTAGGGGACATACACAACTATCTTCCCCACAGGCTGTGAGTGCTCCAAGGACAGAGACTGTCTTATTCATTAACGCTCCCTAGCATCTAGCACAGAGCTGAAAAGGTCAGAGGAACGTTTGTGTTGTAAATGAACAAATCTATCTTTACCTTGTGATAGGTACTCTTTCCAATTTGTCTTATTCTTTTAATATTACTTGACCTGAGCCCCTAAAAGGAATTACCAATGGAAACACAGTCTCTGAGGAACATGGACCCACTGAAATGCACTCCAGAAAGAATGTTCTCCAGCTAGATGGCCCAGACACACAAATTATACATACAGACCAACGATCACCCAAAGAGACATGACTTGGGATTGGACCACCAGACCCAAGAAAACTGAGAGGAGGCCTGATGAGCTCCCTGAGAACAAATGCTGTGCACAAGGTCCCATTACCAGTCTCCCAGCTGGTCTCTTCTATACACAATCATTTGTACTCACCATGACTTTTAGGATTTGGGGAAGATTTCCTCCCACAGGTCAGATCAAGCTCAATTCTTCCCTTTGAGAAAACAGCCTTCATCCTTCCCACCCCATATCTGCATTTCTCCCAGAGTCCCCCATTCATGCTGTCCTAGGCCATGTCCCTTCTATCTACCTCTGGCTCTATATTTTTGCTGCTCTATCTCCCTGGAACAGTCTTAGGTCAACCTAAACAGTAAACTAGAGTTCAAACCCCACTTTTCCCACAATGACAGGTCTACTGACTCTTCAACCTAGAATGATTTCTTGAATTTCCAGTTTGTGTGTGTTTGTGTCTGTGTAGCCACACAATGCCACACGATTAAACTGCCTTATAATTCAAAGGAACAGAAATTGTAAAGTCTGTACTCCCACAAGTAGACTCTAAGCTATCGGAAGCTAGAAGTCTATGTCTTGTTCTACCTCTAGGTCTGACCTGATACGTAGTAGTCCATAAATCAGTCACCTAAGATGATAAGTTGTTGCCTCTATGAAACCACTTGGTCAGTATTTAATCATTTATGGCTGGAATTTCTGAGTGTAGTCTCTAACAGTGCTTTGTTTATGCCAATTCTCTCACACACATTCCCAGGAGCCCCTGCCCTCTAAGGCACATTCTCTTCAGCAGTCCCACGAAAGCAGAGGCCCTACAGTACACTCTAAAGGTTTGTTATAAAAGGGACCGGAAAGTTCCTAAGGGCCTTAAAAGATTAATGTATCCACACCTTTGTGATAAGCCTTAACAAAATCAACTTAGAAAAGACAAAAGAGCCAAGTAACTTTAAAGGTAAAATTTCAACACAGCTCTACTTTGACACTTTTCCTTAAATCTATATTTACTTCAAAATTAAAAGTTAAAAAAAAAAAAATCAACAGTTGGCCATGACAGAAAACAATTAACCAGGGCTTATCCCAACTATTTTCAAGGAACACAAAAATACTTTGGGGAGGACCTGATGCTTTGATGACCTATTCAAGCTGCCCAAAGGTAACTTTTAACAGGCCCAATGGGAGGTAAGTATTCTAGGTCTTTTAATTTACCTACACTGTCTCTACAGATCATGGCTAGAGAAGAAACAATTTAACAGCCTCTCCACCAGAGGTGAACAGTCTAGTTTACTGTACAATTTGCAAACCAAACTACAAGGGCTCTGCTGGAGCTGTTCACTCCCAATACAGAGAGGTAGCTCCTGGGACACAGATAACAATTGCTGGGACTTGATTCTTCCTAGAAAGGATTAAAGAAGCAATTACCCCTAAAGCCTCCTTCCAAAATTATGGCCCCAAAGCAGTTTTTAGTCATTTCATTAACCTCCAGGCGCCAGGACAGACCTCCTATCTGCTACACAGCCTCACCTGAAGGAAAAGCAGCTTCCAGCTGCCCACCCAACCCCCCCCTTTAAAAAATATTAAATACTGTATCACTGCAAGGTTAATACCATGGTAATAAACAAACCAGAGGTGCCAGACGTTGCCAGGCAAGTTCTGTGTTGCACTGGGCCCTAAGGGAGCAGGCTGCTCTACAGATAAGTCTCACTTACTGAGCAAGTAACCTGGAGCTGCTGCTGCGGCGGTGGTGGTGGCGGTGTCTGTTCCTGGGGTGTTTGTTGTTGCGGCTGCTGCTGAGGGTCCCATATATGGACAGTCTGAGCTGTATTCTGGTATGTGCCTGCCACGGCCTGCACAGCCACTGGAATGTGGATGTTGCCATTCATGAACTGTGCTGGAAAGAGAGAGTTTGCAAGGGTCTGCACTACCTCTTCATGGGAGTTTTTCACTACAGATGTGGTGCCCACCATCTTCTCCTTGTCATCCTCCAGCTTTACAGCTGCCAGGGCCGTGGGCGAGCTACTCACGTGAACTGCATTGTAGGCTTCCTGGGGAATGGCAATGTGGGTAATGCTTTGCTGCTGAGGGTCCCCCCGGGGCTGGGCAGAGTAAACAGGGATGGTCCAGGTTTCTCCTGTGGGGCTAGTAATGGTCCCAGTGGCACTGTACAGGTGGGCACTGTCTACTGTCAGTAAGTCTGGCCTCAAAGACACGTAACTCTGCTGCTGGCCCTGTGGAATGGCCAACACGGTAGCCACCGGCTGCCCTGAGATGGCGTAGGACACAGTGATGGGCATGTCCACTTTGCGCTTCTTCACTGGCTGGAGGACACTGGCCGTGCCAACCCGCCGCTCCCCTTCCCGGGGTGAGCCCTGCTGGGACGGTGGTGGGGAAAGGGCACCCACGGTCTGGATTTGGATCTGCTGACCCCCAGCAAGAGACTGGCCAGCCACCAGCTGAGCCTGGATCTGCTGATGTGGGATGTGCTCCTCCGGGATCTCTGCAGCCTGGATCTGCTGGGCCGCCTGCACATGTTGCACCTGAATCTGGGCTGCCTGCAGCTGCGAAGGGCTGGGGCTCTGCAGAGACGGGGTCTGGATGGAGGGGGCAGCCGACTGCGGCGCCTGGCCCTGGATCTGCACCTGGACCTGGATGGGCTGCTCAGTAGGCTGATGAACGGTGAGTTGTGGGGAGAGCTGCTGAGCCGAGACCTGCTGCGGAGACTGCTGCACCTGCACCTGCACCTGCAGTGACAAGATTCATCAGTGAGTGAGCCAGGCAGCACAGAGAACCCAGCCCCCCCAGGGGACGAAGAGATCTGAGACAGGAGTCCCAGGTAATGAGGAGGAAGGACTGCCATACCCAAGACTTCTGAAATAGCCACAACCCCCAAAACTATATGCAGAATTCTCCTACAACATGCTGCATGATATATCCACCCCAGAGAGCAAGCAAGAGATTACACTGAGGACCAAGAAGGAAATATCAGAACTTTTGTTCACTTTTTAACTCTCCTTTTAAAATGCCCTCTTTTACGCTTTACATATTGATATTGTAATACAAGTATTAATTTATACATATATATCTAGGTGTGTGCTCAAAAAAATTTTTATCCATAAATATCCATAAACATCTTGGGACTACTGTAGTAGAAGGCAGAAAGATAAGTACATCCTACTGATGTTCAACTCCAAATTGCCCAAATCCGGATCAAAACTACCTCCCACTACCAACTAGTGGAAAACACTATGAAGACAAAACTTTTAAAATCTTCTTTGGAGACATTTCTAACTTTGGTACTAAAATGTCAAAACTGCTGCATAATTCTTTAGAGTACTTATTTAAGATATCTTTGTTTTAATAGGGAAGGGATAAAAAGCACAGAATGCTGATCATTTAATCTGAGGAAGATTGCTGTATCCTGGAACACACATTTCTGATAATGTAGCTTGTATCTTACATCCATTATTTCAGCATGCAAAGCTGTCTGAAAAGATGTTGTAAAAGCATGCAATAAAAAAGAAAACCTTTTCCTCTCAGACAGGTAAGAATTAGGAAGGTAAAAAACAAGGCAGACAAGAAACAATATCTAATAACAGAAGGAGACAACATCACAAAAGAAAACTGAGGATGGTGCTGGGAAAACTGGATATCCACATGCCAAAAAATGAAGTTGGACCTTTTACTCATATCGTACACAAAAATTAACTCAAAATGGATCCTAGAGCTAATAAGCCAAAATTACAACTCTCTTAGAAGAATACATAGGAGTAAATTTTCATGACCCTTGGTTAGGCAATGGTTTCTTAGATACAACACAAAAAGCACAAGTAACAAAAAGGCACACCGGACTTCATCAAAATTAAAAACTCTTACGTTTCAATGGACTTCATCAGAAAGTGAAAAGACAACCCACAGAATTGGAGAAAATACTTGCAAATCATGTGTCTGATAAGGGATTTGTTTCTAGACTATATAAAGAAATCTTATAATTAAAAAACAAAACAATAAATAGCCCAACTAAAAAAGGTAAAAAGATCTGAATAGACATTTCTCAAAAGATGATATATAAATGGCCAACAAGCACAAGAAAAACTGCTAAACATCAACAACCATCAGAGAAATGCAAACCAAAATGACAATGAGATACCACTTCATGCCCACTAGATGGCTATAATAAAAATCCAGGTAATACTTTTCAAAAGTATTGAAAAGAATATAGAGAAATAGGAACCCTCATTAAACTGCTGGTAGGAATGTAAAATGTCATTTTAGCTTTGAGTACCTACTATATGACATTATTTTGTTTATATTAGTAAGAAAAGTGTTAAATGTAAAATTAGGGAAGCAAGAGTTAACGAACTTACATTAAAAAAAGAGTTAAGAACTCTCTGACATTTCTTTCATGTCAACATACTGAATAAGAAATCAAATATTATATGTTCACAATCTTTATGCATAACAAGTATCATAAATCAATAAGAAATTAAAAAATATTGTTTTACTTCCTACAGGGGGTTTAACAGTGTCATCCAAAGAGACATATCCAAGTTCTAACCCCCAGTTCTGTGAATGTCACCTTATTTGGAAATAGGGTCTTTGCAGAGGTAATAAAATTAACGATCCTGGGATGAGATCATCCTGGACTTAGAGTGAGCCCTAAATCCAATGACTAGTGTCCTTTTAAGAAAAAGGAGAGGGAGATTTGACACAAAAAGACACACAGAAGGGAAGGCCAAGAGAAGATGGAGGCAGAGAGTGGAGTGTTGTATCTACAAACCAAGGAACACCAAGAACTGCCACCACCTTCCACAAGTCAGAAAGAGGCACGGAATGGATTTCAGAGCCTTCAGAAAGATATCAACCATGCTGACACTGTGATTTCAGATTCCTGGCCTACAGATTGTGAGAAAATAAATTTCTGTGTTTTTTTCTAACTACCCAGTTTGTGGTGATGTGTTAGCCGCTCTAGGAAACTCATACACCTTCAAAATTATTTATATAAAAACATAACTTTTGGGAGAGGAAGAAGATGTTGACACAGAGAAGAGAGGAAGCTAGCTAGCCCCCCTGGAACAACTAATAAACAACCAGGAACAATTAGTAAATAATCTGGAATGACTGCAAGGGGGACAAACGTGACCATCCAACCTGAGTTGGGAGGAATGCCAAGATCGCAGCATAAATTCTGTAAGGAAAAACTGCACACCTGAGCCAGGAGCCCCTCCCCCCACAGCCTGAACTGCAAAGCCTGGTCGTGCTCGAGAGCAGCACTCTCTGAGCAAGCAAATATAGCTCAGCTGAGCTCCAACTGGGGTTTTAATTAACAAACATGGACTTCTCAATACAAGCTATGAATCCCCAACAGGCAGACAGAGGCTTTTGGTGATAACTGACCTTGGAGAGCCGGAGGACCTTTGCAGGAAGGAAGAGAAACCCAGAGGTCCTGGTGCTATCTCTGGCCAACAGGTGAAACTGAGGGTGGCCGCAGACTGGCCCTGAAAGGGAGCTTTCTGTCCCTTTTTCAGCTCAGTGGAGAAAGCCTCAGCCATTTTCAGTTCCCAGCGCTCTGACCCAGACAAGGGTGGAGATGGCAAAGTCAGGAAGGCTATTCATATGCTTATGACCTCTCCCTAGGGGTATATTTTCCCTAAGAGGAAGAAGGTGGTGTCAAGCTCTACTACCCACCTGCCATTCAGAACCAGACCCCAGAGCCTGGGCGAAACAGCCACAGGCCACACCTCCTTACACCAGTCTGGAGCTACAGGCTGACAGCCACCATCTGCTGGGCAGAAAAGCACAGTGACTTGAGGCCTCATGGGGTGTATCAATCTTCTAAGACACCCTCAGGGAAACAGGATACTATTTCCTCCTTCCAAGACCTGAGCCCATTCTGGTCTGGGAAAACCTGATTGGGGTAACCAAGGAAACCAGATGCTGAGACAGCAGAAAACTACAACCTACATTAAGAAAAACAAAGTTATGGTCCAGTCAAAGGAACAAACTTACACTTCAACTGAGACACAGGAATTGAAACAACTAATGCTAAATCAACTCAAAAAGTTTAAGGAAGATATGGCAAAAGAGATGAAGCATATAATGAAAACACTGGGTGTACATAAGGTAGAAATCGAAAGTTCAAAAAAACAACTGGCAGAATCTATGGAAACAAAAGGCCCAACAAAGAGATGAAAGACACAATGGAGACATACAACAGCACATTTCAAGAGGCAGAAGATAACACTCAGGAACTGGAGAACAAGAAACCTGAAAGCCTACATACAAAAGAACAGACAGAGAAAAGAATGGAAAAATATGAGCGACTCCGGGAATTGAATGATAACATGAAACACAGGAATGTACATGTCATGGATGTCCCAGAAGGGAAAAGGGGCAGAAGCAATAATAAAGGAAATAATCAATGAAAATTTCCCATCTCTTATGAAAGACATAAAATTACAGATCCAAGAAGCGCAGCATACACCAAACAGAAGAGATCTGAATAGGCCTATGCCAGGACACTTAATAATCACATTATCAAACGTCAAGGATAAAGAGAGAATCCTGAAAGCAACAAGAGAAAAGTGATCCGTCACATACAAAGGAAGCTGGATAAGAGCATGTGCGGGTTTCTCAATAGAAACCATGGAGGCAAGAAGGAAGTGGGGAGATATTTAAGATACTGAAAGAGAAAAAGCACCAACCAAGAATCCTGTATCCGGCAAAACTGTCCTTCAAATATGAGGGAGAGTTTAAAATACTCTCTGACAAACAGACAATGACAGAGTTTGTGAACAAGATACCTGCTCTACAGGAAACACTAAAGGGAGCACTACAAACAGAAAGGAAAATACAGGAGTGAGAGGTTTAGAACACAATTTGGGGAGATAGTAGTGCAGCAATGTAAATACACTGAACAAAGATGACTGTGAGTATGGTTGAAAGAGGAAGGTTAGGAGCCTGTAGGACACCAGAAGGAAAGAAGGAAGATAAAGACCGGGACTATATAACACAGTGAAACCTAGGGTGCTCAACAATTGTGAGGTAGAACAAATGAATGTCAACATTACAAGGTGTTAAAAATTGGGTGGGATTGGTGGAAAAATAAAATCAATGCAAACTAGAGACTATAGTTAATAGAAACATTGTATTATGCCTCCTTTAATATAACAAAGGCAATATAACAAAGATAAATGCATATGGGGGGGGCAGGACACGGGAAGGGTATGGGACTCTTGACATTGGTGATGTTGGCCGACTCTTTATTCTACTTTAATTTAATGCTTTCCTTTTGTTGCTTCCCAGCTGTCATGTTTTTTTTTCTTTTTCTTTTCTCTACCTTCTTTGACTCTTACTCCCCCTTTGTGGAAGAAATGGTGATGTCCTTATATAGATAGTGGCAATGGTGGTGAATACATAAATACATGACTACACAGGGAATCATTGTGAACAAAACTGTCTTTAAAAAAAAGGGTTGCTGAAGAAACCTTGAGGGCACTATATTGAGTGAAGTAAGACAGACACATAAGAACAAATATTGCAGGGTCTCATTGATATGAACTAATTATAATATGTAAACTCATAGACATAAAATACAAGTTACCAAGATATACAATGAGGCTAAAGAACGGGGAGCAGTTGCTTATTATGAGAATGTTCAACTAGGGTGAACTTAAAACATTTGGAAATGGACAGAGGTGATGGTAGCACATTGTGAGAATAACCAACAGTGGTGAACGGTGTGTTAATGTGGTGGAAAGGGTAAGCTCAGAGTCATGTATGTCACCAGAAGGAAAGTTGGAGGTTAAAAGATGGGAATGTATAAAACAGTGAATCTTGTGGTGAACAATGTCCACGATTAACTGTACAAATATTAGAAATCTCTCTCATGAACTAGAACAAATGTATGACACTATAACTAGAAGTTAATAGAGGGGCATATAGGAAAAAATATATACCTATTGTAAACTAAATAATACCATTAGTATTTTAACATTATTTCATCAACAGTAACAAATGTACTATACCAATACTATGAATCAATAATGGAGGGGGGCTGGTTAGGGGTATAGGAGGATCTGAGTTTCCTTTTTTTGTCTTTATTACTTTTCTGGAGTAATGAAAATGTTCTAAAAAGTGGAAAAAAAAAACTAACTGTGGTGATGGATGCACAGCTGTATGATGGTACCATGGACAAGTGATTGCATGCTTTGGATCTTTGGATAATTGTATGGGATGTGAACAATCTCAATTTTAAAAAAAAGTTAAAAAAAAAAAACCTTTTTCCTGGTTAGATAATTACTATATGGTCATGGTAAGAATTTGGAAAATAAGCCGAGTGGAAAAAAAAACAATTCAGCAATTCCATCATTCAGAGATAACAATTGTTAACACCTTCTAAATAAAAAGTATTAAGCTTTATCTAAAGAATTGCTAAACTTCAGATAAATATTTCTTCAAGTTAAGAGTTCCTAAAGGAAAAGAAAAAAATTTAAGAAAAGCATTTAGAGGTTGAAACTGTTCTTTATTAAGTCTATGTTTCTTAATGTCAGTGTAATTTTCTAGGTTATCATACTCAGGTTAAGTGTCTCAGAAAACCAACTAACACACTGATACCTAAACAAATATGTAAATATATATATATTTAAGAAGCACAGTTTGAAGCATAAACCTAGATTTAAGGTGAGTCTCAAAAGACATGAAAAGGAAAAAGACGATCCCTAAGCCAAATATCCTAGAAAAGTTTTACATCAATTGAAGGGAGAAGGGATTCCTGGGGAAATGAAGTTAAGTTTCAAAAAGCACTGTTTCTTATCCCCTGTAGACTTCTCATTTTAGTTCCCTTCACATTTGAATGACTTTTTCAGAGAGCTTTTTAAATCTTTTCCACAGTTCTTAACTGCCTTTCTTTTTTTCTATTGATTGGAAGAAACACAGGTATAAGTAATTGTGCTTTGTGTTCCTAATCATGTGTATGTACAGTATTAATTAACTTCTTGAAACATTCTGACTTCCTATGTCAATCTGTATAGACTAACTGCTATCTAGGTCTTTTATACAGCTACCAAACTGTGATTAGATCTCAATTCTGAACTAGGTCTAGTGTTTTCTTTTATTCTCATGATTTCTTTCCTTGACTCTTTATTTTGTTGAGGATAACATCAAATAAAGTTTTTCAAAAAGAATATCTGAGGGCCACAGAAAAGCATCACCATCATCAACTTGGAAATTTGCTAAAAATGCCAATTCTCAGACCCCATCCTAAACCCAATGAATCAGAATTCTGGGGTGAGGACTAGCCATCTATCTAATAAACTCTCTCTAGCTGATTCTAATGTATCCTAAAGTTTGATGAGCACTAGTCTATAAATCCTATGGTACTGTACTAGTCTAGATTCTTAACTACTTTGCAAATGAATAATCTATTTTTTTCTCTCAGTGCCATTCAAAACCTAAGTAATCCAGAGCTTAACACAACATGAGGACTAAATACTCCAACAATGGCTCAATGAGAAAGCATAAAAAAGCATGCACATTAACCCAAATAAACACCGAAGCTAAGAAAACTGCATACCTAATACCATTTTCTTGATTTTTTTCTTTTTCTTTTTTTTCCTACTTATAAAGTTTAAAACCAGGATTTTATTTAAAGAAGTGTGCTGGGTCAGTGAATGTATTGGACTAATTTCCAAATTCTACCTTATAAAGAGCATTTTTAAAAATTACTTTATTTACACAGAGAAGAGAAGACACAACTCCTCTCCCACATTTCTCTACAGTTGCACTGGTTCGATATCCATTAGTTACATATAGCCAGCAAACACTTGAAATGTGGCCAGTCCAAGTGACAATACGCCTGAAGTGTAAAATACACACCATATTTCAAAGACTTAGACCAAAAAATAGTGTAAAATATATCATTAATAATATTTATATCTATTACATGTTGAAATTACATTGGATGAGATAAAATGTATTTCTAAAATCAAGTTCATTAGTTTCTTTTATCTTCTTTCAAAAAGAAATTTTTTTTTAGAAAGGACAATTTAGAGTAACATGTGGCTCACACTGTATTCCATGTTCTGAGCCCCAATGAAGAGGGACTGCTGAAGACGGTGTACAATG
>PVKY010006350.1:0-16100 GCA_004027775.1 Bradypus variegatus
ACCCCAAGCCACCTCCCAGGCAGAGAATCATGAGTGTGTCTACAAATACCAAGAGAATATCAGGATCTGAAATTCATTCAGCAAGCCGCCACTGAGTCCCTTCTGTATGCCAGGCCCTGGCTGGGCACTGGGGTCACAGAAGGCAGTTGAACCTGGCCTGGCCTCCAGGAGCCCTCAGTTGAGTGGAGAGGCTGATGGGCATTTGCACTGAGCTGTTTTCCCCAAGAAGCCAGCACCCCAGGCACCTTGAGAGCCTGTTTCCAGGTCCCCACCCTGGAGACATGATGGGTCTCTCATTCCATCTTGGAGCAGAAAACACCTCATGAGTTGTGGAGTAAGACATTTCACCTTCTTTAAAATGAACATGTCACCCAATACAAACTTCCTTCCTGGAGGTTGGGGTTTCTGGTCAAATTAAAAAGCTACAGAATAGCACCCACTCTCTGGGAAAATGTTTTTCTATTCAAAATGTCCAGTGTACAATAATAAAATATGAGATATGCAAAGAAGCAAGAAAATAGGACCCAACATAAACCAACCCATACATGACCAAGATAGTGTAGCTGGCAGACTAGCAGACAAAGACTTTGAAATAACTATTATAAATGTGTTCAAAATTAACCGAAAAGTAAAAGAGGAACAGGGAAACAGGATCTCAGCAGTGAACTAGAAACTATAAAATATTAAACACAAAATATAAATCCTAGAAATGAAAAATATAATATGAAATCATAATACTTTGAAAAGTTTAACAACAAAATGAAAGTTGTAGGAGAAAGTATTAGTAAGTTTAAAGACAGGTCAGTAAATAGAAATTATTCAAAATTAAGGCCAGAAAGAAAAATACTGTGTTGTGAGGGGAGGAGGGAGCTGCAGGAAGACCTCACGGTGTCAGTTACGTATTTGGAATATCAAGTGATCTAACATTCATGTAATTGGAGTCCCAGAAGGAAAAGAAAGGGTGGCGCAGGAAAAAATATTTGAAGGATTATTGGTTGAAAATTTTCCCAATTTGTTGAAAAACATAAAATCACAATTCTAAGAAACTCAATGAACTCCAAAGATGATAAGTACCTGGAAAAGCATGGCTAGATACATCATACTGAAACTCCTGACAATCACAACTAAAGAGAAGATCCTAAAGCCAAACAAGGAACAAAGTCCTATCACAAACACAAGAACAGTTATAAGAGTGACTATTAACTTCTCACCAAAAATAATTTAAAAGACAAAGGAATGACATCTTTCGAGTACTTAAAGGGAAAAAAAGTAAGCTGCAAAACGGAATATGGTTTGAAACCCCTGGCCTGGGGAACTGTACTGTGAATGAGCCGAGAGAGGCCAAGCCAGTCCACTCAGCTCAGGTCACCAAGTGCCCCTGCTCTGGAAACGAGCCTGAGCCTCACCCTCCTTCCAGGGTGGGGAAGGGTCTGGGTAAGGAAACTGTGCCAGTTTGGATGTATTATGTCTTCCAAAACGCTATGTTCTTTAATGCAGTCTTGTGGAGGCAGACGTATTAGTGTTGATGAGGTTGGAACCTTTGGATTAGGTTGTTTCCATGGAGATGTGACCCACCCAACTGCAGGTTATAACTTTGAGTAGATTATTTCCATGGACATGTGGCCCCACCTATTCAGCACGGGTCTTGATTTAATCACTGGAGTCCTATAAAAGAGCTCACAAACAAAAGGACCTCAGAACAGCTGAGAGTGACATTTTGGAGAGCAGCTGAGATACACATTTTGGAGACGGCTACTGAAAGCAGATTTTTGCTGACACTTGGAGATGCTAGCCCGGTGTTTCCTCTGGAGAAGCTAAGAGAGGAAAAAATGTCCCAAGACCAAATTCTGAAGAACTTACAGGAGCTGAAAGAGGAGCTGGAACACAACCCGGGAACAGGAGATGCCAGAGCCACATGCTTTCCCAGCTGACAGGTTTTCCAGACGCCATTGGCCTTCCTTCAGTGAAGGTTTATCATGTTGATGTCTTAATTTGCACATGTTCATGGCCTTCAGACTGTAAATTTGTAACCAAATAACCCCCTTTATAAAAGCCAATCCATTTCTGATATTTTGCATAATGGCAGCATTAGCAAACCGGAACAGAAACATTATTGGACAGAGGTACCTGGAAGTGCCCCTCATTAACAATCCCTCCTAGGATCCACTCTTATTAGTAGACAGGGAAATTGTAGCCTAGACAGGGGGCATCAATAGCCCACAGCCACCCAGCCAGTTGACAGTAGTCCTGCAATGTCTGCCCTAAAGCTTCCTCCCCACCCAAACTCCTAGCGTCTTAGCACACTCCAGGTTCTTTCTCTCCTCAGGGACTTGGCTTTTGCTGGTTCCTCAGTCTGGAGTGCCTTGCCCAGCCTGGCAAACTCCTAGCCATCCTTCACAACCCAATCCAGTGTCTCCTCCTCAGTTCCTGAAGTCTTCCTGGTCTCCTGGCCTGCTTGCCTCCTGCTCTCCCAGCACGTTGCCTCTGTGTTACAGTGTTTCCTGATGTGACCCAAGTGTCCTGGGGAACACACACCCCATGGCGCTTGGCCTGGCCTTGGTGGCAGAGGAGCTGAGCCCACACCTCTGGTGACCAGCCATCCTCTCTGCTTCAAGGCTGGGGGAGGGTGCCTGGACACTGTCCTCCAGAGCACTTTGCTTGAAGTCACAAAGCCAATGGGACCTTAAAGATTGTCATGTCCACCCCCTGATCTGCTTCTTGGAGTTTTTCTGCAGGAAAGCCTGAATATGAAAAACAGCTTTGCTACGTACCAGCCTGGGATTGTGTGCAAGTGACTTGACTTCTGTAAGCCTCAGTTTCCTTACCTGTAAAATGGAAGGAATAGGATTGTGGAAAGGATTCAGTGAGATACTATACATACAGTGCCTGGCCTGTAGCAAGTGCAATAACAAATGGTTCTAACTCTTCTGAGCAGTTTGCATTGGGGAAGGAGAGAAAGGAAGAGTCAACAGTGGAAGGTGGCTGTTCAGTCAAGAATGTCCCCAAAGGGACAGAGAAGGCTGTTTAGTCCCAGCTCTGCCAAGGACTGGCTGTGTGGCCTTGGACAGGTCACTTGGCTGTGCTGAGCTGCAGTTCCCTGAGCCGTGAAATGGGATGATGTCCAGCCCTCAGAGGTTATGGTATACTCATGTACAGCAGGGGCCCAGCAAATGTTAATACCCTTCCCTCTTTTGAACCCAAGGTTCCAGCTCCATGGATACTGGTCTCTTGGCTTATACTGGAATGCCTTCCTCCCTCCCCTTGTTATTTAATATTAAACCTGGGGCTTAATAAGGAGAAGCTTCCTGGAAGCCAGTGTTGTCCTGGTTCTCTGGCCTCTAGTCACTGTACAGAGAGGGAAACTGAGGCCCCAGATGTGGAAGTAACTGGCCTGGGAAAGGGCAGAGGAACTGGAGGAAGCTGGAGTTGGAGGCTCCTTCCAGCTCTGCAGCTCCCTAGCTGTGAAGCCTTGGACAGGTCACTTCACTCCCCAGTCTCAATTTATGCATCTTTAAAACAGGGGTTGTGATGCTCGCCCCAAAAAGAGCCTCTGTGAGGGGCAGAGGGGCATGGTCACCCCAGTTCAACAACACTGGCTTCCAGCTGATCTCCCGACATCCAGCCCAGTGCCCCTGCCTGTAAGCTGGGCCTCACGACGCAGAGGTCACCCTCACTGGCACGTGCCTCCCAGCTGTGCTTTCCGTCAGGAATGTAACTGTTAACCACATGTTCCCCAAATCCAGTTCCTGGCCTTTCAGCCTCTGCTTGCAGCAATCCTGGATGTCCTGAACCTACCCCTGTTTCCACCTACCCCACCCCGTCCCCACCTACCCCACCCTCATTTCCACCTCCGTCCCCACCTTCCTTCCATCCCCACTCCACCCTGGCTTCCATTCACAGCCTCATCCACACCCCTCCCTTGTCCTCCTCCCCTCCCTTTCCTAATTTAAATTCTGAGCCAAGAATTGGTGGCTCAGTGGTTAGGCGCAAAGGTTAGTGCTGGGGTTCAAATCCGCACTCAGCCTTTTAACCAGCTGAAGTCCTCAAGCAAGTCCCATAGGCTCAGTTTCCTGTCTATGTAAAGGGGAGAGTGATAGAAGGATTAAATGAGATCACGTATAAGAGCACTGATCTCGGTACGTGAAAACAGGAGCCCTTGTATTTATTTAAATTTTTTGGAGTTATTAAACCCAAGCTCTTGTAGAGCTGAGAATTCCTGGGAGCAGCAAACTTGAGGGAACAGGAAGGCTAGCCAAGTTTTGTGAACTCAACACTGTTTTATGGGATATGAAAAAAATTACAGATATAAAAAACAATCTTCTGAATTGAATTAAAAGTAAAAGGGAAAAAAAGCTTTTTAATTTAACGTAAATAGTATTAAAATGATTCTCTTAGAATGAGGAAGTCAGATAAAATCAGCACTGACTCCAAGAAAGTGGCCAGACCATGTTTCTGAGAAGGACCTTCTGGAAATGGTGAACTTTGTGATTGAGCCTTAATAGGCTCTGTCTCCACTGGACAGCAGATGGGTTGGTCAGAGCTGATTTTTTTTGCATCTTGCTTGGGCCCAGCTGCAGTGAAAGACCTCAGTGTCTCTGTTAAAGGGGTGAGGGGGTCAGATGACCCTTAAAGGCTGTCACCTCAGACACCCTGGAGGAGAAGGGACAGAGTGTCTGCTGAGTCCTTACCTGTGACCCTCCCACAGGAGAGAGCCATGGGCTCCTGCAGGTTGCCCCTCCCCTTACTCCCACCAACCTTTCAACAAAGTTTGTTTGACAACTACCCTGTGCCAGGTTCAACTGATGCTAGATGCAAGGGGTGCAAAATCAAATGAGGACAGGATTGGTGGTGAGGGAATCGACTGAATGCCGTGGAGGCCTGGAAGGAGCAGGCCTCCTCCAGCATGTCACGAGAGCTGAGCGTTGAAGGGTGAGTAGGAACTTGCCAGATGCATACCACGAGGAAGGGCATTACAGGGAAGTGGAACAACATATGCAGAAGTTTCAAGCTATGATGGTCTTGACCTTGGGGGAAGCATGGGTGCCCTTTTGTACCTGGAGTGGAGTTGTGTGCATGGAGGCTGGGACCAAAATTGGGTCTTAAAAGGCCTCAAAATCTAGCATGAGGAGCTAAGACTCTACTCCGAGGGCAGCAGAGAGAGTCATGGAAGAGTTCTAAGCATGGGAATGACGTGATCAATTTTAAAATTTAGAATTGTCTGTAGTTTGGAGTGTACTTTGGATGGGGAACAACCGGCAGATGTGGACGCTGAGGCCCAGGAAGGGAGACCAACCAAAACCTAGAGCCCCTTTTCCCCAGATCCACCCAGAGTAGCCAGATGAGACCTGCCTTCAAATAGCAGGGCTTGGCTGCCAGCTGGGGCCTGGCATCTGAGGGCCAGGCCAGGTCAGCCCCATGGGCTGTGCTGGGGCATGGCGTCTAAACACCATTGAGTAATGGAGTTCAATCCCCCTTTGGAAAGGGCATCCAGTGCTTTTACCAGTGGGAAATGGGAAAAGCATTTCCCATAATGTGGCTCCGTAAAGTTTGCACAACTGTTCTTTGTTTCCCATCCATCCCCACAATAAATCTTCCTCCGCTGCTAGGACTGGAGCCTCTGTGGTCTGTAAGTGATTACAGAAGTGATGTGCAGCTCTGCCTCCTTGCGATACATTCTTCTTACATGGGTAATGATATAATGAGAGTCCATCATTGATTTTATGGCCTGACAAGTGACAATTTCCAAATGGTTGGGAGGTACTGCCTGCTTGACAGCAGCCCGCTCTCTCCCCGTCCACATACCCTTCCAGCTCCTTTGAGAGGCCTGCCCTGTGTGAGCATAAGCCCCAGTGGGCAGGCAGACACTGTAGCTTGCACTGGCCATTTCCCAGGCTTGGTTTGGGAGGTCTCTGCAGGACTGTGCATTTTGGGGGGCGAAACTGGAGGGTCTCTGCTGTACACGGAGCAAGCAAGCACCCAGTGAGTTGTTCAACTGAGGAACCATCTAACCATCTATCAGCCCCTTTGTTTTATCAGATTCGAATACCATAGTTTTCAAGTTGAAAGTAACAGTTGCATTTCCCCAGGGCACAGTCGGTCCCTGGATGCATAATTTTGATGAGTGGTTCCTATCCTCGGGGAATGCGCAGGGTAGTAGCAGGCTCTGCATTTAACAGATGGGGTCACCGAGGTTTAGGGAGTGGAAGTTACCTGCCCAGGTAACAGCTCTGGGACTCTAACTCACATCCCTAACTGTCCTGTGATCTTCCCACTGCCCACACTTGTCTTCTGCACTCCCATTTAACCATGAGTTTATGTTTCCCAGCATCTGCTGAGCCATGTTTGGGGAGTCATTTGGCCTATAGGGTCATTTCTGACGCAGCTTAGTTTGCCAGTGAACTTTTAGCAATGAGAACTCAAGAGAGATTGGGCCCAGGCAGGAAAATGGGTCTACTGTGCCTCAGATACTTCCTTCAAGCTCCCCTTCCCCACCACCACCCACTGCCTGCTCCCACTTCCCCTCCTCACAGCATCCAGGACAAGAGAAGGTGGCTCATGGGGAGGCAGGATGTCTGACTGCCTGGGTTTGCACTTTTGCTGTTTGCAGATGTGGACACTGAGGCCCAAAGAGGAGATTTGGCTCATTGAATATCACAGGGCAGAATAACTAAAGCTCAGCTCCCTTGCCTCCCAGCTCAGTGTTCCTTCCTGCCATTTGTTGAGTACCTACTGTGTGCTAGGCCATGTGCTGAGGGCTTACATGCAGTGCCTCCCTCTGTACCATCCCTGCCTCCCAATTTCTAAAAAACTCTGTCTTGTCTGGTGTTTTGTTTTATTTGCACTGGAGAAGGATCTTCTAGAAAATCTCATATGAAGTTCCACCCCAAACCTGTGACACCCTTTGGCAGATGAGGGACCCAAGGCCCATAGTGGGAGGTGACTGGCAGTGCCTGGATCACGAGGCAATGCCCGGCAGGCTCCAGGGAGCCTTCAACCAGCGGTGGGCTTCAAACATCACACCTCCTTCCGTCCCTTGGAAAAGTACAATGATTGACGCCATGAGGTTAGGCCCAGGTGAAGCCTAGGCTTGTGTGAAGATCCACAAAGGCCTAAACCAACATGGGTTCTTGCTGTCCCTGTATGTCCCTGACCCCTTTCTTTGTTTATGCAGACGTAACTGCCTGGCCTGTTTCTCCATGTGTGTAATGAGGACTTTGATTAGATAAAGTTCAAAGCCATCCTAGATCTCATGCCCCTGGTTCCATCAGTCTAATGACAGTGCTAGCCAGGGCTTCACAGCTCAGTTCCAGTCCCAGCTCTGCACTCAAACAGCCTAGTGATTGTGGGCAAGCCATGAAACCCTTTGGAGCCTCAGCTTTCTCATGTATAAAATGGAAGACTCGGACTCCGGGATCCTTAAGATTCTTTGAACTCAGATATACAGACAGCCATAGTTCATCTCACATTCTTGGCACAGCGGTGGGAAAGGAAGGAGATGGAGGATAAGGAAAGGGCAGCAGGAATGGGGACCCCTGCTGTGTTCTCTGGCCTCAGTTCCTTCCATGCTTCTCTCCCTTGCTATTCCCCAACCCCCCTGGCCTCCTGGCTGTTCCTCACACCTGCTAATTTCGTTCCCCCCTCAAGCTCTTTGCACAGCTGTTCCCCCTGCCTGGAACGCTCTTGCCCCGGAGATCCAGATGCTCCAATCCTTACCTCCATTCACATAGGCCTCTGCTCCTATGTCACCTCCTCCAGGAGGCCTTCCCTGACTGCCTGTCTAGAATAGCAACTTCAGCCATTCTCTGCCCCATATGCTCCCTGACATTATGTCATGTGTTTTGTCCTCATCTGGTCCCTCCACTCAAATGTAAACTCTGTGAGGTCTAGAGTTATGCTCTGTTTCCTGCTGTGTCCCCATTGCCTCAAGTAGTTCCTGGCACACAGTAGGTGATCAACAATTACTTGCTAAATTAATGTTACTGAATAAACAGGGGTCTTCGGGCTCAATTTGGGCAGAATTGATGGAATGTGCTGGAAAGGACCCAGGCTGAGAGGAGTCTTGTCCTGCAAAATGGGGGGTTTTGCAACAAACTCACTAGGTAGCGGTGAGGATTGCCTGGGTTGCTGTACAAGAGGCATTTCCATATTAGGCGAGATGAGGTGGCCTCCCCAGAGTCCAGCACAGCATCTGGGCTGTGAGTTCACTCCTCCCCAACCCATCCCTCACCCCGATTCCCCTCTGTCCCAAATCTGGAAGATCAGGGTAAAAGAGAGGCTATGGCCTGAGTCCAAAAGTCATGGAAGGTCAGACCCAGACAAAAGCTTAGAAACCCTCTGGCTCAATCCCATTTACAACTTTGGAAACTGAGGCCCAGAGAGGTTTCCAGGCTGTTTCTGCATGTGGGAAAGAAATTCACAGTCAGGTCCTCCAAACAGTAGATGCTTGGTAATTAGTTGCTGCCGCTGCAGCTGTTTATCATGACTTCAGTCTCCACAGATCCCGTTTTTATGACCTTGGACACAGGTGGGGCAAGAGTTCAGTTTTTCATTAGGTTATAACAAAAGGACTAATACAGCCACGATTGCAGAGCAAATGATTAAACTATTCAACAGCAGCTACTTTAAAGTCTGAGGAAGGAAGGAGAGAGGCATTTGTTTAGACTGCTTTCTTCCAGATACCAGCTGTTGTCTCCTTCAATCCTTTGAGGTAGGCATTACTATCCCATTTTGTGGATGAAGAAACTGAGGCTCGGAGAGGTTAAGTGCTGGGATTCCAACCTTGGCCTCCTGCTGCTGCTCTCTGGGTCAGTGTGATTTTATGTATTTGAACATGAGCTGATTATTCCTCCTTTCCACTGAGCTCACTCCAGAAGACCCCTAGCAAGCCATCTTAATCAAAAGCAATCATGCGTAATTTGCACTTTTCATGGGTTTGGAGCTGATCCCTCCCTCCACTTAGCCTGTGCTGGGCAGACCTTGCCAGACTTTGGAATCAGCACTGGGAGCCCAAGGCGTCCTTATACCCCACTTCTCTGGCCAACGTGGCAGGAAGATGGCCAGCCTTGGAGGTTAGGGGTGGCATGTGGGAGCAGAGGGAGGGAGGGAGGGGGTTGGGGGTTGCTGCCTGGGGCTCCAGCCCTGAGAAAGGGGTGAGGGAGCCAGGGCAGGATAGAGCAGCTCTACGCTCATGACTACAGACACCCAGCAGAAAAGGGAACATGGGCAGGACAGTGCTATCCCAAGGTAGCATTTATTGAGTGTTTACTATATACCCAGCACTCAGAGTGGGTTCACTCATGTCATCTTCCCAACTTTCCTGTGAGGCAGGAACTGACATTAGTCCCATTCTAGGGAAACTGAGTTTCAGAGCCAGTAAGAATAGGAGTCAGGTAAGCCTGCAGTATAGCCACTCCTCAGAAAGACCTGGGCTTTGCCGCACAGCTTCTGGGATCCTGGTTCTGCATCCAGTGCCTTTCCTGGTCCTTTACGCAGTGTGACCTTGGCTGGGCAAACTATTTCCTTGCTCCAGGCTCAGTTTACTCTTCTGTTCAGTGGGCATGCTAATCTGCCTGGGGTTGTTTACCCACCCTCCACCCTGTATCACCCTCATAGCATGCTCATGTCTTGGGGTCCATTACCCCATCTTCCTGTCCTGGAGAGGCAGGGTGGCTACAGAAGGTCACAGTGGATCAGTGGCCAAGCTCAGGGCAGGCTGTTTCTCTGCCAGCCTCTCCTGTGTTCCTTTGCCGCTTGCACTCTGGGTAGGACAGGTTTCCTGAGCCAGCTCAGTTCCCTGCTGCTTCTGGGCCCCATGAGCCCAGCTCACGCTGGGGGAAGACGAGGTGTGGTCCTCAGGAGTTCAGGGCTGCTCCCAGCTCCAACTGGTAGGAACAGAGGGTCTGCCGCGCAGTCAGCACCTCTGTCAGGAAGTTGCAGCTCGTGCCTTCAAAGCGCCAGCTGTTTAATTGTCTCTATATTGTGAACCTGGGAAGTGTTGTCCTGACAGCCAGTTGGTAAAATCAGCCAGGGGATCCCCTGCCCGCAGCCGGAGTGGTGGTTTCAGCTTTTCAAGAGCTGTTGGAGGTGGTTACAGCAGGGTGTAAGTTAGATTCAACTTGCCAGGCCCACTTCCGCCCTGGAATGTTCCTGAAGATGCTGAGCCTCAGCTCCCAGTGGATCCTGTCAGAGAGAGAAGTGTGGAGCAGGCCTGGGTCCCCAAGAACCCGGGCAGGGGGAGGGAGGGGCATCCCCAGTGGTGAGATGGGTAAAGCAGGCAGCAGCACCCTGTCGTGATGTTTGTGGGTTCTAGCACTTTGGCCTTGTGGACCCCTTCTTCCATGAAAAGGATTAAAAATGATTTTTTATGATGGTATTGGTATAAAGACAAATGTTATTATTATTATATATTAAGATATTTTCTTTGACCTAAAAGTTCTTTTAATTTTCTGATTTTAAATTAAATTAAAACATCTTCATGGGTCCGTAAAAGTATTCGTGGGCTCTGGGCAGTGTGCCTGCTGTGCCTAATGGAAGATCGGCCCTGAAAGTAAAACCTGCAGAGATGGGAGCTCTTGAGGTACAATCCATGCCTCACCTGGCCCCTTCGTTTCTCTGGGCTCTGTTTCTTCCTCTATGGAAAAGAGTAAGTGGGGAAGCACCAGAAAATCATGCTCTGATGTCCTAGTCTGTTCTCTTTTGTCCTAATCCACTTTATTCCTTATTGAGTTCTTGTCTTCCATTAAGAATTATAGGGGTGTTCGCATTGGAGCACACATACTAAAATTGGAATGGTACAGAGAAGATTAGCATGGTCCCTGAGGAAGGCTAATATGCAAATTCATGAAATGTTCCATATTAAAAAAAAAAAAAAGAACTAACAGGTATTGACAATAAAATATCTGTATGTAAAGTATGCATGTATTA
This sequence comes from Bradypus variegatus, assembly GCA_004027775.1. Taxonomy (NCBI): domain Eukaryota; kingdom Metazoa; phylum Chordata; class Mammalia; order Pilosa; family Bradypodidae; genus Bradypus; species Bradypus variegatus. The sequence goes on from PVKY010006350.1 coordinate 10,924, forward strand.
GAGAAAAAGACAAAATATATGAAAAGTCTGAGCTCATTTAGTTATTGCTGTTGAGTCTTATATTTTCCTTGAGCTTCCTGGAAGCCAAGGCAAAGAGGGCAGCTTGTTGAATTACAGAATTCTTATTGTCTGGGAAAGGAAGCAGACCAACCAATTTATCTGTTGGAGCCAGTTTTATCCAAGATTAAATCCTTATGTGTCATGTGTGCTGAGGGCTATAGGAAGGCTGTACAAACGAGAGTTCATTTTTAGGATGACAATAATTCAGAGTCACTGAACAGAAAAATAGCCCTTATTTTCACAAATAACTTTGCTCATATTCTTTGAGAAAAGCCAAGGGCACAGTAAATAATGGCAGTGAAGGTTCCTTACATGTTCTCCAATCTAGTCTGTGCGGGGTTCTTTCTCTTTCCACATATCAGCCTTCTGAAGTAGCCATCATTATCCCCATTTTACAGGTGAGGAAACAGAGGCTCAGACAAGTTCAGTGCCATGACCCCAATCACCCAGTGAGACCTGGATGAGAATCCAGGTTCATCTGACTTCAGGCTTCTATGGCAAGCAGCCTCTCTTTGCAGACTTCAGGGTTCGGTCTGTCACCTGGAGTGGATGCAGTGCCTTGCTCAAGGAGCTCACAGCCCTAGTGGATCCTAAGGGGCTTAAAAAGAAGGCGGCAACACTGTGATGCATGCTTTGAGGGGGTGCTTAGGGGACCATGGGAGCTAGGAGAATAAGCACTTGTCAGCCTGGGCCTAGGCTGGGGGGAGTAAGAATAGCATCATGGAGGAAGTGAACACGGCACCCCAGGGGGAGGTGCTAGTATAGGCAAAGGCCAGGAGGTTAGACAGAATGAAGCCTGGACGGGGGTGGGGTGGGGTGGGGGGGTGACAGAGGAGAGAGAGAGGCTGCTTCTTGCCGGGTTTCTTAGTTACAAACAAGAGAAACCAATTCTGCCCATAATAAGCCCGGCCCCTCTTCCTCCACCACCCCCCCAGGAATGTATTAGCAGAGGCCCCTGGGACCACAGACCGTACATCCGAGAGGAGACCAGACTCAGAGCACAGGCAGGAGCCCCTGTCCCCCGGGGACCAGGAAGTGGGGAGCCTACATCTGCCTACCCAGGCACCTTGCTGGCATCCTCACTGGTCTCTGGCTTCTGCGGCCTCGCCCTGGGGTCAGAGCTTTAGCAGGACATCCCACTGGCCGGGTCAGGGTTGCCGGGGTCCCCAGGCCGCTGCCCTCAGCGCCTTTGTGTGAGGCATGGGAGACCCTCCTGTTTGTGCCTTCAGTCCCCACACTGAAGGATTCTCTAATGTGGGGGAAGGCCGGGCAGCCACAAAATCGTCACATTTGTCAGCTGCAGAAATGACTGGACCCAAGAGATAGTCAGGAGGCCTAACTGTCAGAAGGTGTGTATGTGTGTGTGTGTGGGGGGGGTGCTGTTAAATGTTGGGGGAGGAGATTGGTGCTCTGGTCTCTGGCCTGGGTTCATGGGGTGGACACTGATGCAGGCCCTGGCAGCTTGGAGGAGGAAGGTGTGAGTTTGGTTTTGGACATGCAAGTAGGGAGGTCCCAGCTGGAAGGCCACTTGGGGGCAGGGGTTGCAAGTATGGGGCTCACAAGCCAGGAGATGGGGCATCATTGGCCTAGAGATGGCATGGGGGGCTGTAGGAGCTGGAAGGGAGTGACTGCAGTGAGATGATGGGTAGGGGGGCTGGAGGGAGCCCACAGGAGGATATCAGCATTTATAGAGGGGTGGGGGCTGTCAGGAAGGAGACAAAGAAGGACAAGAAGAGTGAAATGAAGAGGATGGGGTGGCCAAGTGAGAGCAGCGAGGGTGGGGATGGAGTGGGTTGAAGGGGCACAGAAGGGAGAAGCACCAGGGGTCAGGAAAAATTTCATTTAAGCAGAGAGAGCCTTGGACTTGTTGGAATACAAATGAGAAGGGCTGGAGGGGAGTGGGGACATTTTGAAAAGGCTGAGCCAGTTTTCCAGTTGGGGAAAACGGCACAATGGATCAGAGTAGCTTGAGTGGAGGAGGGTGGAGCCCTTGACCCTGTGGGGGCCCAGACCACGTGTGTACACGTGCATGTGTCTGGGTCTGGTAATAGCTTGCCCTCTTGGCGACTGGAATCCCACATGGATGGAGCTGATCTGTGGACTTGCTCAGAGGGCGGAGTAATACTGGGCAAGTAGCTGAGAAGGCTGGGAGACAGTGAGAAGAGAGGATGGGGAAGCAGAAGAGGTCAGTGGGTAGATGAGCTGGAAGGGGAGGTGGCTGTGGTCAGAATGATAAACATAGTCCTGTGACAGGGATTGCTTTGGGCATTCTGCCTGGGGCATCTCAACCTGTGACTCAGGAATTGTTATCTCCACTTTGTAAATGAGGAGATGGAGGCACAGAGAGGTTAAGTAACAAGTCCATAGTAACACAGCTAATGCTGGAGCCAAGGTTTGCTCCTATAGTCTAGCCTCTGAGTAGGCCAACATACAGGAGACCAGAACCCAAAGTGTGGGAGAGGGTGGTTGAGGTGGGGTGGAGTAAGGAGGATTTGGGAAAGAGCCCCAGTGTAGGAAGTCACCCGGGATGAGGCTTGCTCTGGGCTGGGAACAAAGCCTGCACACGGAACAGAGCCTGTGCCGAGAGGGAAGTGTGAGGAGTGCAGGGGGCACTTCCCCAGGAGCTCAGGGGGAATGGGGAGGGCTACCACAAGGATGGAAAAGAAACAGTGAGAAGGCAGAGAAAACCAAGTTCTCTCCAAGCACTCTGCAGAGTCACGGGTGCAGCAAGGACATCAGGGGCCAATGATTTTTTGGTCTATTCCCAGTGCAGCCCACTGCCCTACAGTGGAGACATGGATTGGGTTGTTCACTCTTGGGCTCCGCCAGAACTCTTAATTCTTCTCCTGCTGACTGTGTGCTCGCCCTGAGTTTCCAAAGAAGAAGGCTGGGGTGCCTCTGCCTCCTGTCTGTCGGGTAAACGAAGGGTCATTACCAAGTCCTCCCATGCAGTGGCTCTTGCAGCCATCTCAGAGCCCTGGGTTGGCACAAAGGCCAGGTCTCTGCAGCTTCTGGTGGTGCAACTACCAGAACGTGTGTCCACTCATTCATGCATTCATTCATTCATTGCTGAACACCTGCTCTGTGTCCCACCTTGTGCTGAGTGTTGGTCATACAGCAAGGAGCCCTTCCCACTCTACCCTGGAAATGCTGTCAGTCTAGAGGGGGAGGCAGGCTCATGAGCCTGGTTACAAATCGTGTGATAAATCCCTTGGAGGAAAATAAATGGAAACCGAGAGGATCGAACCCTAATGGAGAGTGGGAAGGTTTCAGGAGAGAAGCTAGATATGTACCAAAGGATGGGAAAGGTGTCCTAAGTCGAGGGAATAGCATATGCAAAGGCCCAGAGGTGAGAGCTGCAAGCAGTTCAGAACATTGAGTGTGGGGAAGTGGTGGGGGAGAGGCTGAACTGGTGCGCAGGGGCCAGGCGCCGCAGGGCCTTGCATGTCAGGCTGAGGAGTAAGGCGTGTTGCGTGAGTGAACATAGATGTGCACGTGCTTCCTGTGCCTCACAAGAGCTATTGTACTCACAAGCATGCCAAGACACTAAAATCTCTGCCCCTCTTGTTAACTAACCAATAATAGCTTAATTCTAGAGGCTTTTCCAGGAACGTAGTTAGTGTCTTTTGTTGCAGTTTCCCAGGGTTTAATAACCCCTTTTCCTCCAGATTTATATAGGCTGCTGGAAAGCTCAGTGCTTGCAACTAGTGAGCAGACTTGGCCCAGGAGTGCTCAGCCTGGGCCAGGGTGTCCAATGAGGGGCCCTGATGAGACGTTGTGTGTTGGTGATGTAAGGATGGCCCCATGTGTTGAGAGAATCCCTTTGAGGGAGCCCGAGCTTTGGGGGGAGGGCATCCTCCCTACAGTGGGCTGCAGTCAGACCCTGGAAGAGCTCAGCCCTCCTCCCCCAGCTCCTAACCATATTCTCCTCTAGGCTGCTCAGCCAGGCAACAATCACAGTGCTCCTCGCTCATGGTGCAGCTGGGACCATGAAGGTGTATTGGACACAAGGGCAGCATGTCCTTCACCCATCACCGAAGACCAGGGGACATGAGAACCTCACTGGCCTCCCCAGTCAGATGAGGGCTGGGGGCGCTTCCTCCCCAGCTCCAGCCCTGCAGTGTGGGTGAACAGTGGGAGGAAGAGAAGGGCTCTCTTCCTTAGCTGTGTGACTTTAGGAGAGTTACTTTCCCTTTCTGAAGCTTCCATTTTCTCAGCAGTGTTCTGGTGTTTTAGGTGGATGTTCCAGACAGAAGCAGAGTCTGAGAGGAGAGTTGTGTACAAGTGGTCTCTGTCAGGAGACCAGGATGGAGGGTCTCCTACAAATGGCAGTAATGACACCTGTCTTCTGGGTATGGTGTTCATTCACTCATTCTGCAGTCATTTGTTGAGTTCTGGGGATATGCCAGCCAGTGTGCGTGGTGCTGGGGACAGGGAGCTCCTGTGAGACCTGGGAGGAGGGCAGACTGGGCTGGGCTGTTGCAGAGGCAGCCGATCGAAGGCCCAGTGACATCTGGGGAATTGAGGCAACTGAGAACTGAGGCTCAGAGCTGTGCTGGACCAGGACCTCCTGGAGAATGACCTTAAGGGAACTCAGACCCAGGCCTCAGGAAGTAGAGGTCAGAAGGGCACACAGTCTCAGGGCAGGTGAGGCCAGAGATGCCACCATCCCCAGCCCTGTCCCAGATCACAGTGTTGCATCCTGCTCTCTGGAGGGCCCGGAGCAGGCTATCAGGGATGGTGTGAGGGGAAGCAGAGGTCTCTGCACAAAGCTAACTGGCCTGCAGCAATTGCTGCTCTAATTGCCAATGTCTTGCAATTTGTGCAACAATTTGGATGGAATGGAGCAGAAAGTATGCCCTGAGTGTCTGTTTATGCCATTTCTAAACAAGCTGTGGAGATGCCAGGCTTGCTAAGCAAGCAAGGAGCAATCTGTGGTCTCCAGCATTAGCCTGAGCCACCCCCAAGGGACATGATCAGGGTAAATCAAGTCCATTTCTAGGAACACAAGCCCTCCTCCCCGGAGGGACTCTGACCCTGGCTTCCTGGCTTCTGGCATTCCCACGTGTATTTGTGCATCTTTGCATGCTTATTGTCATTTCTCTAACACTGTGTGT
>PVKY010006351.1:0-16099 GCA_004027775.1 Bradypus variegatus
GAATGAAAATAGAGAAGGGGTTCAAGGACCAAGCCCTGGGGAAATGCCAGATTTACAGCTTGGGGAGAAGGAGCTGCCAGGGAGGGAGGAAAAAATCCTAGGAGATTAAGTGTCCTGGAAGCCAAGAAAAGACAGTGTTTCTAGGAGGTAAGAGTGACCATAGCTATACCAAAGGATGGTAGATGAAGTCTGTTACCATTGGACTAAGCAAGAGAAGTGTCGATGGAATTGTGGGGACAAAAGTTTGCTTGGAATGGCTTTAAGGGAGGAAGGAAAGAGACAATTAAGAGACAATGATTATAGGCAACATTTTCAAGGGCTATGCTGTAAAGGGGAGCAGTGAAATAGGGTGGCAGCTGGGGGGAAGTGGCAATCAAGAGAAATTGTTGGGGTTTCTTTTCTTTCTATTTTTTAAGACAGGAGAAATGATAACATGACTGAATGTTAATAGGAACGATCCAGTGGTGGGGAAAAATCGATGACTCCGGAGAGAGGGAAGAACTGCTGACCTACATTACGAAGGTGAGAAGGGACGGGTCTAATGCAGGTGGTCCAAGAGATAGCAGGGTAATTCATCCAGGCATTAAAATCATGCCAAAAAGTTTTGAAAAATAAACAGTGGTGATGGTTGCACAACATTGTGAATGTAATTAACGCCACTGAGTTGTAGACTCAGAAATTTTGTTACATTTGGCAAATTTTGTTATATTTATATCTTACAATAATTTTTTTAAATGGCAAATTTTGTTATATTTATATCTTAACACAATAATTTTTTAAATTATGTCACACAAGAACACTTAATGACCTAGAAAGATATTCCTGGCATACTGTTAAGTTTTTAAAAAGCAGATTATAAAAGAGTAACAAGCACTATCATTTATTGAGTACTTACTATATATGTTATGTATTTTTCAAAACACTTTTCAAGCATTATCTTGTTTAATCCTTCCAACATTCCATAAAAGGCAAGAATTACATTTTCCTGATTTTCCAGATGAAAAAGTGGAAGCTAAGAGAGCTGAGTATGTTGCCTAAGGTAATACAGCTTAAAAGGGTAAAACTAGGACTCACTTGCAGGCACCATTACCTCCAGATCAGCACTGTCCCATAGAAACATAATGCAAGCGACATATAGGATTTAAAATTTTTCCATAGCCACATTTTAAAAAGTAAAGTAACAGGTGAGATCAATTTTAATAATATATTCTATTTAGAAAATATATAAAATATTATACAACACGTGACCAATATAAAAATGCTATTAGTGAGATATTTTACATTTTCTTTTTTTTGTACTAAGAATTCAAAATTCAGCATATATTGTACACTTTACAGGATATCTCAATTTGGACTCTAAATTTGCATCAGAAATACTTGATCTCTGCTTAAATTTCATGGATTTTACAGTTGAGAAAGTAGATTTTTACATACCCACTTTGTTCCAAATACACTTAAAAGCTTTCCAATAAGTGAACTGAGTATCCATTTTTAACTTTAACTTAGATTAAAGTTAAATAGAATTAAAAGTCATTTCCTCAGCTACACTGGCCACATTTCAATATTCACCAGCCACTCTTCCTAACTGTTACACTCTCCTGCCTCTCTTTGCCAAGTTCTATCAACTTTTTCCTCAGAATGTCTACTCCTTTTCTTTTTCAATTCAACCCATTTATATTACCCTTAAATTTTTATTAATTGTTTCTACTGTAAGACTATGTTAATTATACTTCCATTAAAAACATAATTATAACAGCTAACATTTATTGAGTTCTTACTGTGTGCTAGGAACTATTCTAGGCACTTTGCATGTATTAACTTAACTGTCACATTGTATTAACAAAATGGATTCTATTAATATTCCTATTTATAGTTTAAGAAATGGAGACATTAAATAAGATCATAGTTACTATGCAGAGTTGCTAAACATTGAAACCAGCTCATTCAGTTTTATCCACACCCCATGCTCTGTACCACTAATCTGTGTCTCTCTCACAATTATATACATAAAAATGATAGTTTGTGATAGTTTGATAATAGATGATTTTTATTACCTTCTTTTTATTTGCCTATACTTTCCAATTTGCTTGTAATTTTAAAAGTTTTTTTTTAATTCAGTCAGATAATAATCAGTCTGGTTTGGTTTTAGTATACTCCTTCCTTGAGACAGGAGAATGGATAAAACGACTTCTTATATGTCTTCACATTTCAAGAATCTATTATTCTTTCACCCCCTCTGATATAAAACAAAATCAATACATGTTGCTACCCTTTAAGTACTTTGTGATAAATGGAAAACTTCAATTTTTTCCTCGTCACCAAACATAACAGGATGTTTTAAGCATCCAATCTCAATATTCCCAACAAAAGGAACCATTTTAAATCTTCCATTTTGTGAAATGTTTTCTGAAAGCCCAGGGGTCCTGAACGTTTTCTAGATCTACCCATTTCCCTGTGGGGTCTAAGCTTCAAATACTGTGTTAGAACCAAACACAGGAGGAAATATAAAAGCCTAGACACTAAGATGATAGAGTGAAGCAGTGGCCCAAAGCCCCACAACTTTTCCCACTTGGTACAGGGACAGGGGCTGGTCACCTGGCAGCTTGTACTGATAAGCGCTATCACTCGGTTTCAAAAGCTGTTCTTAATTTTGACTAGTAGCTCCTACCAGTCTCTCACTCTAAAATTCTGAGAAAGCTCCTCATCCTGCCCCTCTCCTTCATCCTATACTTTTGATGGGTTGCAAATTCTCTCTACTCTACCTTTAGCATTTTTTCGTATCTATGCCTCTTCATTTATCCCACTGCCATCATCCCAGTGCAGTCCCTTTATTAACAACTTCCTCCACCTCAGTAAGATCTTTGGAACTGGTCTCCCTGTCCTCCGATTCTTTGCTCTGACCTTTTGGCCTGCCCCAATAGGCTGCTGTCTGTGCTGAAGGTCCTTCAGGGATTCTCCAGTTAGTTTCTCACTTTCCAACCTTATCTTCTGTTGTACTCCACACCAAATCCACCTTTCAGCCAACTGGTCTACTTACCATTCTCAGGACTATTTGCATTGTTCCACCTGTGAACCTTTCCTCTCTCAAATTGGAAAGCACCCTACCTCCACCTCTGCCTATTAAAATTCTACTGATTATTCCAGAAGCAAGCCAAAGGCCAACTGTTCAAATAAGTTTCCACCCTCTTTTCCTATCAACCTCTATACTGCCAGTCCAGCATTGTTAACATGTTACCTTATGTAATTCATATACTTACATTTTCTGCCTACAGACATTATTAAGCATCTATGATATGTTGAGAGTATAACTAGGCACTTTATATGTGTAATCTAATTTAATTTAATCCTCACAACAGCCTTGTGAGGTAGGTATTACCATCCCCATTTTACAGATCAGGAATCTGTGACTGTCAGATGTTAATTAACTTACTCAAAGTAGCATCCTTATTAAGGGGCATAGGCATTATTCATTCAGCAAATTTTATTCCAGTCCATGTCTGTCAGATTCCAAAACCCTGTGGGCATTTCAATTTCAACCTGGGAGTCCCTTTGGGGGCAATTAGTACTGGAGCTTCAGGACAAGGCAGATCCTATTAGAGGCAGTTTTCTACTCCTCTCTTGTTTGATTTAGATTCACTGTGCTATGGGAAATATTCCTTTGGCTCTCAGTCAGCACTTAGCCTTGGCTAGTGCTGGGCTAAAAAAAAATGATTCATAAAGACAAACACTGCACAGGATGTTTAATGGTGACAACGATTATTGTAAAACTATGAAAGGAACACCAAGCCCCTCAATATGTCCAGTAATCTAGAACTCCCAGTTCTTTGCCACCTCAGTTTAGGCCTCAGATTAAATTGCTTTGTTTCCTGATAAAATGGAGAGGGATGCCTCAGCTTTCAGAAACTAGGTCAAGTCCATCGGTAATAACCACAGGACTGGAACAAGCATTGTTGTCACTAGGATCGGCCTTGGCCTGATAAGAGTCCCTGCCATTAACATGTAACATAGGCTCATAAGAAACTCATATGAAGATCAAGAACAGAGAAGGGTTAGTCCCACCCTGAATTGGTTTTCACCATCTAAATTTAGGGTTGGAAGCCCCCAAACTTGTTGGATCAGTTCAAATCGCCAAATGAAGAATATTATAATGGGTTTATTCTCTTATTGTTTGGAATCAGGGTGTTCAGTGGCTACTGTTTGCTCATGGAGAGTGTAAACAGGACTTGCTGACGTCTGTGGCCAATGAACATGCCTCCCAAGTCATTTTCACTTTGGCATGGGTGTGGATCTAATGGCAAAGAAGAGGAATAGGAAATGGGGTTAGCGTTTTATGTTTTGTGTTTTATGTGTATTTTCAATCCTCAAAGCAATCCTTTTAGGTTAGGTATTATCGTAATACCCATTCTATAGATCCAAAAACTGTATGGTAAGTTGCAGACAGAAACCGGAACCATGTTATGTTAGACTCCACAGCTTTCCACTCCCCTAAGTTCATAGCTCTTGGCCAGATCTTTTGCTTAGGCAAATACTGATTAAATTAATGGGACTAAAGGCAAAATTTATAGACAAGTTAGAGTTCTCAAGTATCAACATTTCTTTCTCTCTCCAAACCAAGATGATATGAAGTGATTAATTTCTTAAATGCCTTACATTTTCCATAGTTGACAAAGATTCTCAACAAGAATTGGTGGTTGAGCTGTAATATTCTTACCTTCCACTCAGAAGACTCCCACATTTGATTCTTAAGTAAATAGACCTGCTTGGACTTCCAGTTGTCTGAATTATGTTACCAATGTTTTAGCAACACTTTGAAAAAGACTTATGACATCTGTCAGCCAGAAATCCAGAGGAGAGGAGAGATTGGCAGAAAATTAGATATTAAAGAACTCAAAGTCTTGACAAAGGTGGATCATGTGTTGTCAGGTACATTAAACAGAGCACACTGGAGGGCAGCAAAGAGATAAAGAGAAATGCATTTTGCAGCCTGCAAGGTAACTGAGAGAGTTGATAGGATCCCACAACTGTGGTCAATTAGACCACAGGCCACCAAGGACAGTGAGCTGACAAATTCATCCCGTTCCATGAATCTTTAAAGCAGTTCATAAAATGTCTGGGTGGGAAGATAGATGGTCCAGAGGAGTTTGTCACCAGGACTGATAAAAGTTATGAAATGTCCCACTGACTGGGGCCACTTGTGTCATACTCATGAATGAAGTAAAAAATATTCATCCACACAAAAATTTTCCTTATCCCCCTGCCCCCCCACTTCTTCATGATGTGTTACATTTATAGGGTAGAAGACCTTCATAATAATTATATCTCCATATGGGATGAGGTTGTTGTTGCTAATCAGTTAACACTAACAACCTATTACAAATATTTGAACCTCTCAAAACCTCATGCCAAGTTTGACATTTGGGATTACTTTTCTAGTTTCAGGTTCTTGACAAATTAGGAAGAATAGGAGATAACAGGACAGCTTTTATTTTCCCTTCCCGGATGCAGTTCTTGCAAATATTACATTGCTGCCTCTGCCATATGGTTCAAGTTACTCTGAGCACAACCCAAATCAACATTTGTTATTTCAATATTATATAAACTACTCAGTTGTTTTTTACTCATGATATACCTTTTTGTGTCCCTCCAAAAAGTTTCTGAAAGGCATTTTTTGATCAGAAGACATTCACTTCCAATTGTCTGAATTATGTTACCAATGTTTTAGCAACACTTTGAAAAAGACTTATGACATATGTCAGCCAGAAATCCAGAGGAGAGGAGAGATTGGCAGAAAATGAGATATTAAAGAACTCAAAGTCTTGACAAAGGTGGATCATGTGTTGTCAGGTACATTAAACAGAGCGCACTGGAGGGCGGCAAAGAGATAAAGAGAAATGCATTCAGCAGCCTGCAAATGGGAGTTGATGGGATCCAACAGTCTCGCTCCCACCCTCACACTCCTTTTTTTGAAGCTATGATAAAACTACACGTTTTCCCACCTAGCACCACTACTTTCCCATGGCCTTCCTAACTCCTTTCTCATCCCACTTCTCCCCTTTCCCACTTTCTATTTTAGCCCTTCTGTATATAGTTTTTTTGTGTGTGTTTTCAACCACTTTTAAGGGCATTTCAACCCAGCTGAAAAACAATTCCTGTCTTCTTCCTCCCCTGTTCCTGAGCCCAGAGACCCAGTTCTGTCCTCTCCTTCCAGCCGGGACCTCTCTCCAGTAGCTCAGCAGCCCAAGCTATACGGATGATCTATTTTGTGACGCCAGTCTGCTCCTCTTCCCTCCTCCCACACCTCACCCCCAAAGAAATCTAAACTCCGTTGCCTTTGAAACTGTCTGTGCCTAGGTCTCCAAGGTGTGGATGCATTATTTTTCTGACCAAAGCGGGGGCGTGTTGGGGGTGGCGGGTGCGGGCAGTACCTCTTTGCAGGCGTGAAGCTCCGGTCCCGTTCCCTGGGTCATCTGGAAGACGATCCCAGTCCAGAGGAGCAGCCGCAGAAGCCGAGGTGTGCGCCGCTCCGTTCTTCCCCTACCTCTGGCAGAGGGATGGCGGCTGCGCCCAGGCTCAGCCATAGCGCTGTCCTGAGCGAGCGGTAGCAGCGGCTCAGGTGCTGCGCCTGCTGCTTCTGCGGGCAGAAGGCGGAAAAAAGGGGAGGGAGGTACACAGGAGGAGGATGCAGGGGGCTGGGCTCCCTTCAGTCACCTCCCTGCGGCTACGCCAAGGCCGCCCATCTTTCCTCCTCCCTCTTCTCCTACCCACGTCGCCTTGGCAACCACCTCCTCTTCCCCTCCGCGCGGGTGGGGCAGGGACCACACGCGCCTCTGCCGCTCACCTGTAGGTCGCCACGGCAGCCGCCGCCGCTGGGGCGCGCGGCGTCGGAGTGCACGTGCCCGCGGTCTGCAACCGCCCCAACTGGCGGGCACGGCGCTCGCGCGCATCAGGAACACGCTCCAAGCCATCATCACCAAATTCATGTTTTCCGCTGCCCTTTCGGATGGTGGGCTATTTATTGTAGTTCTAACTTTGCAAACGTGGCGGTCGGCGAGAACTTAAGCGCCAATTGTGTGTGAAGCAATAGAAAGGAGAGTGGCACACCGGCTGTACTCTCGGTGGATGTGACCTACTGCACCAATCGCTTCTCAAGACCTTACTTCATCCCGCCAAACCCGTCCGTGCTTTTACAACAGGTTCTGTGCGAAGCCCTGAGACTCGTGTAGTTAAACCGAGTTTAAGCAAGGAGTGTTTGCCTTAACTGGCAATTTTCCAAGCACGAACACGCAGGCTTTTCCGTCTATTGACAACCCCGTTCTCTCATTGCTTTGAAAATAATAAGTCTTTTGCGAGGGAGAAGGAAATTTCTGGGTCATCTTTGAGGAAGTCCATCCTTAACTGAAGTATTTTGCAGAAGTCCTGGACGGCGAGAGAGCGGCAATTTTCAATACGCAAATCCAGGGCGCCCTGGCACGCTCAGCGGCGTTTTAACTCTGGATTTCACCTAGCTTCCTCTTGAGAGAGGCCTCCCGCTTGAACCGCCGGAGGGCGCCCTTTTGAAGAGACCTTACCTCCGTCACAGAGCGAGGGACAGTTGCCTGGCAACCGAAACTGGGCGTTCCAAACAATTGGGCCCCGGAATCCTCGCGCACCAAGGTTGTGCTGCGGCTGCGCTGGCCCCCCATCCCCTATAAGAGCGTCGCGCTCGGCATTTAACCATGCCTCCCACCCGAGACGCCTTCCAGCCTCCTAGGTTGGATAACGATGATTCTTACTTGGGAAAACTGCGGTCTTCCAAGGTATTCTTTCTGTCGGCGTTACAGGCAGAGATGCTAACTTAAAGGATTCTGGTGAGGACACTGAGTCAATTACCTGAACAGAGAAGTCTGTTTTCAGCCTGCCTCCATTTCCTCATATAAGCTGACATTTCATACTTACTTTTGGGCAGAGAGAAGTAGAGTTATAGTCTAGAGGACTGAAGGGTTCTGGTAGCCCAAAAGAATGATTGTTATAATAGGACTTAAACAGGCCCAGTTTCCAACAAGCCCCACTTTGTCCTGTTTGGAAAACCATCCTCTGGAGAGATATAAGACACTCTGAAAGCCACCTGGTCATGCTTTAAACATCTGTCTTCATACCATCTCTGTCTTCTGGTTAGTCCCAAATGTGTCTGTGTGTGTGTGCATGTGTGTGTGTGATATTTTGGTCAGTGGTTTGGGAATTTAGGAGATTTTTTTTTCTGGTTGAAGTGTTTGGGATTCTTGAAGTGGTGCAAAATAAGGTGAATTAAATGGGAATTATGGCTTAATAACAAAATTGAAGAGCTTCGTTTTACTTATTTAACAAATATTTATTATTCACTCTATACCAGCAACTCTGCTGAGCACTGAAGATATATAAACAAATTAGATATAGTTCCTGCTCTTAAGGAACTCTAGTAGAAAGACTGATCAACAACAGCAATAGCAAAAGTGCTTACAGTAGCACATGTTGTGACAAAGTTATATATAGAGAGAACTGGGAGCTTAAAGGAAAGCTTCCCGGAGTAGGTAAGTTTTGACATCCAAATACAAGTTAATCTAGGCTAGGTGAGGAAGGAGGAGGAATGTGAGTTTGGAGGAAGGAAACAGAAACCAGACAGTCGAGGCAAAGGAAGCAGCAGGTGCATATACATGGAAAGGAGAGAAATGGCAAATATCTGGAATGACTGAAGTGTAGGTGTGAAGTGGAGGAGTAGAAAGAGCTAGAACTGGAGAAGTGAGATGGGGATGAGCTGGGGCTGGCTGGGTGTGCTGAGTATGCCATGCTAGTGAACTAGGATTTCATCTTGGTGGTGCTGAGGAAGCATAGTAGGATTTTAAGCACTGAAGTGATGCAATCAGAGGGATGTTTGAGAAAGCTCAGGCGGCAGGATTGGATAGCATGAGTGGAGCAAGAGGGATCAGCTAGGAAGCAGGTGCAGCAATCTCCAGGAGGAAGCATAATGGCTCCAAAGCAATGACACAGGGACTGGTGATAAAGTGCAGACATGAGAAAGATGCAAAGGATAGAACTCAAGATGGACCTCAAGATGGACTTTGGTGGCTGATTGGATATTGGCCAGAGAGACAGGACGAGTTCAGGATAACTCCCAGAGTTCTGAGGGCTTGGTAGGTAATATTCACTGAAATGGGGCATCCAGTGGAAGCAGGTTTGGAGAGAAAGATACTGAGTTCAATCTTGTAGATGTTGCCTTTGTGGTACCTGTGAGACATTTAAGTGGAAATGAATAGAAGTAGTAGTGTCGAGAGTTCTGGATTGAATATGTGTATACCAGAGCTTCAGTATCCACATGGTAATTGAAGCCATAGGAGAGAATTAAGAGAGTAAGAAAAGAAGAAACTGGAACCCTGGAGAATACCATTGTGTATGAGGCAGAGAGAGAAGGAAGAGCTGTGAAGGCAGCTGAGCTGTAACAGCTAGAGGCAGGAGGACAACTGGGAGTGGCTGGACCCATAGATGGAGAGAGCATTTGAGGGAGTCAGAGTTGTGGCACCAGATACAGCAGAGGTCAAATAAGATCAGGTCAGGAAAGGATCCACTGGACCTTGCCACGGAGATCATGGGTTAAAAGCAAGCAGTTTCAGTCGGTGCTTGTGGCAGAGGCCAGGCTGCAGTAGGCAAAAGAGGAGACAGGAATGGGGAGGAAGTGGAGATGGTAAATGTTGACTCTTGAAGAAGTCTGGCTCTGTAGGGGAGGTAGCTAGGTGGTGATAAAGGAGTGAGACAGGAGCTGAGATTAGAAGAGAGGGCTGGTCCAAGGAGAAAAGGTTATTTTTTTAGCACAAAGGGGCTTTCTTTTCTCTTAGATGGAAGGAAAGTGGTTGTGGACATAACTGAGTAGAAGTTGACATTCATGCCTGACAGTCTTGACTTTCTCAATGAAAGACAATCTCATTCTTCAGCTGATATAGATGATGCTGTTTAGTCTTCAAGGAGAGTGGGAGGAGAGCTGCCCCAGGCCCACATCAAAGGCTAACTGAGCCTATGCTTGCATCATATTTATTTGTAGGGTTTTTCTTTCATTTATCATCTCTCTTAGTGACTAATACACTGCTTGTTCAATTAAGGTTTAAATAAGCTGAATCACACTGCACTTTGCCATACTGGAGGGAAGGAGGGTGAAAACATCAGATAGTTTGAATGAATTCTACTAGGTTGTATTTGTACTCACAGGAATTGAGTCATTGCCTCCACCAATATTTCATTTTTGAATACCTACCATCTTTTAGGTCACTGTGCTAGGTACAGGAGATACAGTGGTGAATGATATGGCATTTTAAATGTAATAAAGAAATAAAGTATGTGCTTTTCACATTCATGCCTGTGGGGTTTTATTGAGAGGACTGATTGCCCAATGGACTTTTTCTTTGACTTTCCTGCACTCATTGATGACCCTCGCCTGCCTACTGAAATTCCTCTTCACATCTGCTTAGACACTGCACTCTTGATTCTTTGCCACTCTTGGTATCCACTCCTTACCCCTTCTCCCACCCCTCCCAAACCAGCTCTTCTCTTCTGGCCAGACTCCTTTTATCAGACTTCAACTACTGCTTCTTGTGGACGACCCCCAGACCTATGTTACTTGTTCTGAGCTCTCTTCCAACAAGCTGCACATTTCCAACCTTCTACTAGTTAATTGCATTAGGATGTCTCACCTTCAAACTCAGTATATCTGAACTGGAGTCCGTCATCTTTCTTGTCTGCTCCCAACCCCTTACCCACTTATCGCACTTACCACTTTTCTTGTATTCCTAGCCTGTTTCTGACAGTTATCATTAAGATTGAAAACAGAAGGGTCAAAGGACTGGGAGGTCTTCTCTTTACCGATCTCCCTCTAAGCTTCAAATAAAATATGATGGAAAAGGAGGGTGGATGTCACTGAAAGTACAGAGTTAGCAAGGCCTCCTGTGACCAGATCCTGGATGTGATTTCTCTTTTGCAGAAACTCCCATATAAGAACCCAACTCATCTTGCTCATCAACAGGAACCCTGGAGACGGCTGAACTCAACTCCCACAATCACCTCTATGAGGCAGGATGCCTATTTTTTTGATCCCCAGGTACCGAGCACTGAAATGCTGTTTCTCTTTACATCCATTTAGGACTCATTGATATCTTTTTGAAAGGTAGTCTGTCCCTGACTGCTTCACCGTTTTTCCTCTTGTCCCCAATCCAAGAGCCTAACTAGAAACCAATTTATCTAGCTCTGACAAGTCTAAAGGCTTGAGTTTTGCTCCAGGAAGTTATCTTGAGCAAATTATTTTCTCACCAGATTTCTCAATCTTCTAATTAAAACAAGGGCTGAATGTAACCAGGAATGAGGGAAGATCCATTAAGCCCAAGTCAGAGTGATTCCCTTGTCTCCAGTGAGAGCTCACCACTATTTAAAACCTAACTATATGACAATTTTGAATTGACCAGAGTTTAGAAGTCATCAGGTAGAACAATTCAGTGTGTAAGGAGTTGGTGGATCTCAGCTCCAACAGGGGCTTCACTAAGCTTCTGAGGAAGAGTAAACCCCAACAGAACCTGACTAGAGTGTGGAGGAGGTAGGGGGGAAGAGGTGGCTGAGTTAACCCTGGGGAGATGTGCCATCCTCTATAGATACCGAAGGATGACCTGGATTTCCGCTTAGCAGCATTATACAACCACCACACTGGGGTGTTCAAGAACAAAAATGAGATACTGTTGCACCAAGAAACCACTGAGGGTACTCATGGGTAAGTGGTAAGCAGAGCCTCTCCACCCTAAGGACACTGTCATCAGTCATATAAGGTAAAGTTACCTGGGAAGTAACGATAATCAATTGTACACAAATTTTTGTATTTTAACATCTGTATCTGTAAGGCAATTTCTTTCTTTATTGTCTAAAGTGAACAGAAATCCCCCAAGATTGTGCTTGCTTATATAAACAAACAAAACCTTCAGTTAATTCCACAAAAGGTAAAAAGGCCCTTTGGCTGCCTTATTTTTGTGGTCACATGCAACTACCTATCCCTCCTAACCTTTCTCGTGACTGATTTCACTCTCCCCTATTCCCCACATCGTCTTCTAGAATCAAGATCCCTGAAGTACTATTACCCCTTCCTCCCCCACCCCCCATCACATCCCGGGCTAACATCAGACAATGGATTAATCCTAAGAAGGAGTCCATCCACAGCATCCAGGGAGCCATAGGTAAGGGTTAGAAAACTGGGTGGGCAGGTGGGTGGTACCTAAGTCTGTCGAAATGAACCCAAGAATCTGAGGGTTGAGGAAACATCGGGGACAACTAAGGATCTTGTAAAAGTGGTTAAGTCCATACACCTCAGGCCAGAAGGCATACTGACTATAGAGCTAGTAAATGAATTCAGTTTTTTAGAGCATCTTAGATTGGCATTAGATCTAAGGAACAAAAATTTCCAGCAAGGGCAGAAGTCAGCAAGGAGTAGACCTATAGCTACTTCCCATCAGTCCTTCATATGCTAGTTTCCCCAGTTGTTTAAGAACCTTCTCCTTAGTACCCATAAATGTATTGGTGATGAAAGGTTCCTGGAAAAGGCAAAGGATCTGAAACTTGCAGCCCCCTTCCTCACTGCCTTCTCTTCTCTCCACAGTGTCCCCTCACACTGCAGCTACCAATGGAGGCTACTCCCGAAAGAATGATGGTGGCTTCTTCTCCACCTAGTGTTGACAGGCCCCTGGACTAATTAATCATAGTGGAACATCCTGCCGCCCACCTCCATTAAATAGATTTGTGCAAGATGAAGCCTGAAGTGTGTTAATCATGAACTACGAGTTGCCACTTGACCATCCTTAAAATGTGGGAGGAAAATTTCCCCATCTGGAAACTAGTCCTGTTGGGCTTATTTGCAACTTGGAAAGACATCTTGCTGGAAATATAAGGATTTAGGACAGAACAGCAACTCTTTGGCAGGAGACAGGCATTCATAGTTCGTAAACTGGAGTCACACCCACACAGATCCATCCATTCAATGTTTATTGGAAACCTAAGTTTATCAGGCACTGAGTTAAGTGTTGGGGAAACAAGAATGAACATAACCCTTTCTCTTAAGGAGCTTGCAAACACTGTAATTTTAGTAGCTCTAATAAGTATTAATATTTATGCTGAAGTCACACCAAAGGGATTTCAGACCCCTAGCGTTTAGTCATCTGCTGGGCTCCACATTTCCACTAGGGCTCCATTTCCTTAGTCCTGACCCCTTCCCATTGTTCTCATTCTCTAACTGTACTACTGTCAACTTGCAGGATCGCTTTGCTTTGAGGCAATTTGTGCTGTGATATATAGCCCCTATTCTTATAAATATGGTTCAACAATATGGTCCTTGGGTTTGAAGTACCTAAAAACTTACGTATTAAAATGCGGTTTCTAAAATTAAGTCACTCATAGGAACCTACTGTGCCATAAAAATGGGAGGGAAAAAATGGAAGACTTTTTAGAATATTATACAATAAATCCTCATTTCTAAGTTTGGATAACATGCATTGTTGAAAGAGCTTTTTCCTGGTACAAAATTCTCACAGCCCATCTTCTGCTGGGACACTCCAACACATTGTGATAGCATCTGCTGCTTTGTGAAAATATGAAGTTTCTGTTAACATTATTTAAAATGGCTGAAAGTGGTAGAGGGGTGACTCCCTGGATATCTACTGTAGATTGAGATACTGAAAGATAAAAACTTTAGTATTGTGATCCAAACATTGAAGCTTTTAAAAAAGATCAATTCCCATGCCTTCCTGGTGATTTAGTAAATATGGGGTGGGTCCTGGAATGTGAATTCTTAAAAGCTCTCCAAGTTCTCTTATGGAAACATATACACAAACATATGCATATAAGGGAGATGTATATGTATATATACACGCCAAGTATATATGTATTTATTAGGGGGAATACATATTTCTTCGCGGCAGAAGCTGTAGTGGCCTAAGCCCTGGGTGCTACCAGTGTTGCTACCAGAGGCATCATGACCAGCCGGACGTAACGAGCAAGGCCGGTCTCCTTCCAGCCCCAGCTACGGGGGGCGGGGCGACGGCTCATTCATCCTCCGCCCCAACGGCTTTGGCGCCCCGGGATTGCCGCCGACCGTTAACGTGCGCTCCCGGAATACCACTGCAGGTCCCAACCCGGTGTCTGTGTCCAGGGGTCGGGCTCAGATCAGAATCGCCTTGATAATCAGTGACCCAGGACAAGCCCGGCCTCGTCTATCTGATCAATTCATCACTTCTGAGCGCCGTGCCCCATCGGACCGGTTCCAGGCCTTGGGGACCGCGACTAGCCGCCGCCCAAGGGGCCTCGCTGCACAGCGCCCCGAAAAAGGGGCTTCGCAGGAGGAGAGCTTTTCATTTCGGGTCGAGCCGGCGGGGCTGGGGTCACGACCAGATCAAATAAGATCAAGGTGTAGCCGGGAGGGAGGGGCACAGGAATAGGCACACACACTCGCCTTGCACGCCCCACGCATACACACACACACTCAAGCGCCCTCTCAAGCACACTCGGCTTACATGCACCTTCCACGCGGCACCGCAGAACACAATCACCTCGCCCCACGCCGCCCTCCCTCCCGGAAAGAAGCGGAAGTCCGCTCTCTCCTTTAAACCCGCCCGCCTCAGAGACTTCTGGGAGGAACCACCGAGCACAGGCAGATGCCTCCCGCAACTCACTTCATGGAGTGCGCGAGGTGCTGCCCTCGCGTGGTTCGGAAGGGATCCCAGGTCTCAGGGAAAGGAGAGACAAATTTCCACAATACTGAATTGTAGTTGTCGTTTGATCTCGGTGTAGCTTCACAGTTATATCCATATCTATAATTTTTCTTTGACCTGGATTTTATTTTTATGTGTCTTAAAAAATACCTAGGTTGTAGATATGAGAAGGTTCAATCTCAGAAGATTTATAGACGAATGAATCCTTTTTCATGGAGGCAACAAACTTGGGTCATTACCAACAAAAGCATCATCTCTCCCAAGGGAGAAGGCACACATCATTTTACCAAAGGCAAAGGTGAGGAATAGATTTAAACTAGACGGTTAGGATATCTGAAATGGGTAAAGGTAGGCAGGCATATCCCTCTGTCCTCAATTACAGAGGCCTCTGGCTGCCCAGAACTTGATGTCGTGACAGTCAAGTTGGATTGCCAGGAAGTATATAGTAAACTTTCACCTCCATTAAAAAATATATGACTTTCAAACGCCAAAATGAGTAAAAAATAGCACAAATTTAATCACTTCCTGGTTTATGTATGTGGACGTAAACCAAAAGATTGCCTTATTTTGGATATTAGTAAAAATGATTTGTGCAATTATAATTTGTTCTTGGGCCAGACCCACTGTGCACTTGGAATAAACAAATGTGAGAGTCTGTAGTTGGGAAGGGGGGTTGTTTTATGGGCCAGAATCCCACTGCTCAGGATTTTCTGGGTGCCTGGCTGGCTAACCTAACCTCATTTGAATGCAGAAATTTGTGGTAGTAATGGCAGACACTTGTATTTTTAATAGCAATGTTAGGTAAACTGTATTGTGGGTGTTTTCTACCTTATTTAATAGACTTAAAACATTATATACCTGCCAGCTCCCTCTAGAGAGAAAACCAGGCTTCACAGATTTTTTTTTCATTTTATTGAGATATATTCAGATGCCAGGGAGTCATATAAAACAAATCGTAGATTCGATTGTTCACAGTACCATTACATAGTTGGATGTTCATTACCTAAATCAATCCCTGACACCTACATTAGCACACATACAAAAACAACAAGCACAACAACCCAAAGTGAAAAAGGACAATCAAAGTGAAAAAAAAAAAAAAAAAAGAAAAAAAGAACACTGGGTGCCCTTGTCAATTTGTTTGTTTGTTCCCTTCCCCTATTTTTCGAATCGTCCATCCACAGACTGGACAAAGGGGAGTGTGGTCCCCATGCCATGCCCCAGTCCCATTGTCACCCCTCATAAGCTATATTTTTATACAATTGTCTTCAAGATTCATGAGTTCTGGATTGTAGTTTGGTAGTTTCAGGTGTCCACCACCAGCTACCCCAATTCATTAGAACCTGAAAAGGGTTGTCTAA